>PNEQ01077797.1:0-75472 GCA_003012365.1 Medauroidea extradentata
CTATCTAACAATGTATTTTGCTTGACCCCCTTGTTGTTTGGCTGTAGTTCGTCAAGTTACCGAGATTGTTGTACTTTTTGGCGCTGTTTCCCGGGCGGTCGGACTCAAACTCCGTCCACTTTTTTCCATTGTTAAATTTATAAAGTAAATAAAGATTGCTGGAGCCTTTTCTTAAATTTGTGAGCGAAGAAAGTGTTTCGTAAATTGATAAAAAATACGTTTTGATAAATTGTTTATCTTAGCGGAAAGGAAGTGGGCGGAGTTAAGTCCGACCGCCGTAACATCAGCGCCAATAAAAGACAATATTCTCGGTAACTTGGTGAACTACAGCCAAACAACAAGGGGGTCAAATATCCAGGCGAGTGTCCAGACCTGTTCTTCTACGACCGTGGTCTGGAGGAATTTATCAAGTAAAAATGTCGCCAGAAGAACGTAATTCAGGTATGGATAACTATCGTAAACAAAATAGACAGGAAAAATCGTGGCCTTAAATAATAATTACGGACAAAACCATTGTAGACATTGAGAACAGGAGAATATTTTCAAAGAAATTTATAAATGTAGGGGAAAAAATGTGTAAGCTGCTATTTTCGTGTGTTTTTTATAATGAAAATACAAATTTGTTCATAGTTTTCAGGGTAACTTATTTAAATAAGCTTCCTAGAAGATCTCGTAGCAATGTAAGCCTCACCGAGGTGGAGAATGAAGTCAGTGGTGGCATACTTGTAGATTCAACAGGTTACTGTGCCACATCGAATATACTTTAACATGGCCTCTATCCTTGCTCGTGCCATCGTCTGTGCTCCAGGGTAGTTTTAAATACCAAAAAAGTACTGTGCGCTGCGTCGAACGGTTTTGTTGGGTTAGCAAACTACAATGAAAAATACGTGGCGCAGTCTTTCATTTCTCTAGACCGGCCTTGGTTGAGGCGCTTAGTGACCTCGATTCACGTGGCGCAACAGATAACTGCGCTCCCCACCCAACATCATCTGCCTCGCGCGGAATGACCGTTCCTATACAGGCGCGGGTGTGAGAGTGCAATGTCCGCCTGTCTATATGTGTTGGAGGCTAAGGAGCTATAAGGGTGACACTGGCGCGTGCACCTAGGGCCCCACTGCCACCACAAGGCGCTGAACTGGCTGGAAGTGCTTCCATCGAACCACTGGAACTACGGGACTCGATATGCGGTGTACTCCGTCATTTTAGTGCAGTGAAATGTGCAGCAGAGTTCACTGTAGCGTCTTAGGGTAGTTACGTAATACTCTGGGTACTAGATGTTGGGATGCACACTTGCAAAATATATGTAATACGTTTTTAGCTATGTTTGAGAGCTCTCGAATAAGTATTTGGAATCCGCTCAATGTTTTAAACTACTGTACTATACGGTACCTAACAACCCTCCTCAATCCTCAGAAATGTAATTTTCGTAGACCAAATCGGTGGGAACACGCATGATAAAAAAACGCACGTACAGACACACACACACACACACTCTCTCTCTCTCTCTCTCTCTCTCTCTCTCACACACACACACACACAAACACACACACACACTTCTGCAAATGGTTTCATATTCTAGAAGTTTTGACGGCGCTTGATTCGAAATACCATTTTCTATTTGATTCATTTAAAGCTTATTATTATTAAACTCTCTCAAATACGTTTATGAATTTATTGAGATGTTGCTGTGAATTTTAGCATGGCAGAGTACGTCTAGTGTTAAATAATTGATAACAAATATAGTGGACACTGCACTGTATACCAGTTGGAATAATTTTTGAAAATTTAGAGAGTCATGCCCAAGGACGTGCCAACTATTCTATTAGAGGGATAGGGCAACAAAATAAGTTTTGATTTTTTTTTTTTTGCGGGGGGGATGAATTTTTATATATAGGTATATAAAATGTTCTATTACAATGTGATTTGACACATTAGGGTTGTGATCGTTTATATTTTCCCCTATGTCATTGTGGAATGTAAATGTGCGAAAAGGAAAAGTAAATTAAAAGTATACATTATTGGACTGTAAGTTGGTCGCAGATTGTAGCAACTGGCTTGCACGTGTTTTCTAAAGATGTCATTATCAATGCGCTATTAATGCAGAACGCAAATAGCACGATTTTCATCATCAAATCTTTCGCTTAGTATATTTTGTCGATAGCGTTTTGTATTCTGGTTATTTTCCTTTAATGTTTTTCCGCAATTAAAAAAATATTAATGGCGTTTGAAATATATGGACATTTTTATTCGTTACATATGGGCTATCTGCCCCTCGATATGTCAGCGATCCATATTTGTATTGGTATTTACGTGCTGGATTATCCACTTATGAACGAAAGTGAGTTTAAGTACAGTATGTATTTAATCTTTATAGAACAGGACAGTATTGCGTAATAAATCACTGTTGTGTAGTAATGTGCAAATCATCATACGTGTAAATTTGTTGTTTGCTGTATCACTTCATACTCATTTTCGAATAGCTTAATCACGTTTAAAAATACAAGCTATCTGCGTGTGCCTCTGTAAAATGAGTGCATTAATTTGATATAAATGTACTCTTTTAATGGGTGAAATTAATTTGCTACATTTGTATGCGTTTATTTTTTACACGGCACTGTTTTAGACACAACATAATGTTAATGTTTATTGTACGCACTTTAAACAAATTAATACGTATTTCACTTGCATGCAAATTATTCCCAACTCGCAGTCCACGAGGTCGTTATTGTGAATGTATATGTTCATCAACACGAGCTAAGTTTTTTTGTCAGGAATATACTGTAGTGAGATCGTAAATGGGAATTACCAACGTTCGCTTCAGTTTTCGTTTCATAATTGAGTTAATTAGCTCGGTGTATACACAAGTTAGTATAATGCAAATATACAGTGCAAATGTGTAACTGTCCTAGCCATTATGGCCCGTATAATTTATTTTAGTAATAATTATTCAAATGCTCCTGGTGGCTGAATGTAACAACATTACTGTTAAAGATCAGGGAAAGCTATATTCAAAACTGTGTTACGTATTTTGTGTCATGTGCTTATGGTACGACGCAACAAACATACAACCATAGCGAGTTAAAACACTGACCCCAAAATTAATAATTGATAATTTATGAAGTCGTAAAAAATGATCATAGAGAGAAAGCAGGGACATTTGAATTGTAATTAATACTTTGCGACATGCTAGGTTATGGATGTTTGCTACTATATTAGGACAATACAATTTTTGTTTTATTTTCATTAAACTAGTTTTTTACAAATAATATTTTTATTACTGTTTTGTTAACATTGTAATGGTTAGATGAGCTTATATACAGTTTTATGCTAGGTTTTAAACTTAGTGCGTGTTTCGGTGCTGGTAAGTATTATATTTTTTTGCAGTATATGAATTTTTTTTTCTGCAGAAACATCTCGGATTCTGCAAATTTAGTAAAGAAATTTCACTACTGTACAGCGGCAATCTTGTCAAAAACATTGTAGAGTAGAAACCAAACAAACTATTAACCAGAAATAAATTCTATTATTGTTCTGCCGTTTACTGTATTTCATGATTCCAGCTACATTTACGCGGTAGTAGTCCAGATTTTTGACGCTCCACGTTATTGACCTTAAAGAGTCAAGTCTCCTTCCTACGTGTTTATTTATTGGATTTTCTTGCGTATTTTTGTTTCACGACCGAGATTTCGAAAGGTGCCACAACGGAAACACATCAACACTCTTATCTTTCAGTAGACGTATGAGAAATGAACTAGTAGCACAAAATTATGTCTTTGTTTTATAAAAGTTTACAAAAACACGTAAGGGGGAGACTTGCTATTTAGGTGGTCGTCTGCCTGAGCCGCCGAGCGATGTGCAGATCGTCAGCCGGTACGAGGTTACTCAATAAATTCTCGTTGTACCATGAATGATGCCTGCGTAGGAATAACATTTAAAGAACGTTACGTGTGTTTATACCAATTTTAACTTTACCACTGTGCATTAAAGGATATTTTCTATCGGCCGAAAATTGCGAAAACATGAGTTTTTTTTTTTATGAAAATCTTGGCGTAGAATCTTTTTAAATAGTTGTAGGCGTGTACAGTACACATTTACCTTTAATAGTACGTCATAAAATGGTAGTCACCACTGAAAGTCTCATACAAGCGTGTCGTCGGCGATTTCAGTGACTTGCGCTAAGATGGGAGAGATTCGATGCGCGTGTTCTCTCTCTCTCTCTTTCTTCCCTACCGCTTCCGCTATTCTAGGCCTCCAGCGTTCATCCCTACCACCTTGGATTTATCTGTTTCTTCTCGATAACTTCTGTTCCAGTCGATGTATCAAAATTTTGTCACAAGGCATATATACAAACTTAATCGATTTTCTGTAATTGCTGGAACCATAATACATTCATTATTTTGCAACGGGAAACAGCTGAAAAGGAAAAATTGCTTTATTTACGGGAGCGATTACTGAGGCCGCAACATTAACAGAAACAATGCCACATGGATTCCAAAAAGAGAATGAAACAGTAAACTATGCCTTGTCAGCGTGAAAAAAGTAAAACAATGTGTCTATTTCCTGATTTATAAGAAAAACAGTAATACCGATCCGACAGGGATCAATCTCCCTTAATTAAAACCCGACGGCCTTCTATAACTTCCGCAGCATTTCGCACGTTCGAAAGTCGGGAGAGTTCCTACTGAACTCACTAGGAAATCAGCTTTGTAAACATTTGTACTCAAGTGATTTAGACGCGCTTGAAATGCTCACCCAACCATATGAAGTTTGGTCCGTATACGACCTTGCCCGTCGACTTCGTTTGCGTTATCTATGAAGCTATCTGGTTATGAAGTGTATGTTAAAGCCTTGTCTAACCGAATGTTCATGGTAACATCATCAAAACATATGAAAAAAATTCACTACACATCTTGTAATATCTCAGACTATGCCTTTTTACCGATATAAATCTAGTATATCATTTTAATGACTTGGACATTATGTTACGTCTGTAATGTGATTTGTGTGCGTATATTCATTAACTAAGCAGTCCTGAAAATAAATACATGTTTACAATTTACGATACTATTTTTCACTCACTTTTTTCTTTTTATATTTAAAGTCGATTGCTAAACAAGGGCGTTATTCTGGGAGTGTTACTTCATAAAGAAATAACATGTTACTAATCTCTACTCGATATACACTACAGCTGCGCACTATACACGTTGTGCCCCTTTATTGGGTTTTCCGTCTCTTCGACAGCGAGGTCATTATAGACAGTTGACACACAACTTTACACAAGGACAGGAACTACAAAATGAATCGGCCATGTATTTTGTTATGGAATCTTCTCAGCATTCGTCTGGAGCAATTCTGGTGAACCTGGAAACCCGAAATTGGGTTTCGGGGGTTGGGAATCTGGAACCCTGGTGCTCTCGAGTACGAGTCCATTGTCCTACCGCTGCTTCATATCGCTCGCAATGAAACTTACCACGTTGGCAGTGTATTGCATTTTCTCTTTGAAAGATTTTTGCAATGGAGGTAAATGATTTAGTGAAATATTGTGAAAATACGTCGTTACAGTGCTACGTTG
This sequence comes from Medauroidea extradentata, assembly GCA_003012365.1. Lineage (NCBI taxonomy): Eukaryota > Metazoa > Arthropoda > Insecta > Phasmatodea > Phasmatidae > Medauroidea > Medauroidea extradentata. Next base: position 5,573 of record PNEQ01077797.1, read on the forward strand.
TCTCAGAAAACGAAGAGAGTGGCAATAAAAACTATACGGTAAGAACAATCCGAATTGGCTGTAGGAATCACGTTGTCTTCGTCTTAGATATTGTCTGTGATGTCTTATAATTTTGGTGTCCTGAGTTTTCTGTTTTCTTAGTTTTTTCGCTTTATTTGTTTTGAACTTTAATTTTTCGTTTACTTCTGCAATTAACTTAATTACTCTTGGAACATTGAATTTTTATAAATGTTTTCGATGATTATTTTTTATTTGTTTATTTATTTTTTCCAACTTGTGATAGGCGGCAAAAACGGGAATGAATTGAAAAATGTTTTTATTGTCAAAAGTTATGTAAATCTATATAAGTTACTTCTCTACATAATCACCACGCAGATCGAGACACTTGTTTGGAGGCACCATATTTCCAAAACACTCTGCTAAGAATGTTGCGACATGCCTATTGAACCACATTGTCACTGTATCCCGCAGTTCGACATTGCTGTTGAAGATACGTCCTCTCAACCACTTTCTTAATGTCGGGAAAAGGTGGAAGTTAACCGATGCCAAATCTGGGCTGTAAGAAGGGTGATGAAACACTTCCCATCTGGAACTTGCAAGCATTTGTTGGGATATGGCAGCACTGTGTTGTCGGGCATTGTCACGAAGCAAGACAACGCCCGATGTCAGCATACCTCTCCACAACATTTGATGCACCTCGTACGCGTACCACACCGAAAATGTTCAAACGAACAAAGTTGAATACGCAGGCGGTAACTGTCATAGCAAAGGGTACTGGAAAGCTGGTGCACCGGTACAAGTGTCTCTAATCTGCGTGGTGATTATGTTGACACGTAGCTGAAACATGTGTGTAGCTTTTGACAGTACAACTATTTTACATTTTTTCTGTTATTTTACAGCCCATAGGATGTTAAAAAAAAGAAAGAGAGAAACAGTACAGCCAATTCAGAGGGCTGCGGTTGTTGCAGTGGCTATAGCACTCGCTTCCCACCAAGGCGGATTTTCACGTGCGAATCGCGCCGTACGATGCCGCTAGTTGGCAGGTTTTCTCTGGAATATTCCGTTTCCCCCGCTCCCTTCATTCCGGCTGCTCCATACTCATCATGTCGCCTCTCACCAGTTGGTTTGTTTTACTCGGCCTTGACCTGGTGACTCTTTGTGCTCTTGCAACTCCCAAGGCGCTCCTAGACGTTCTACTCACCGGAAACAAGATGGCGCAGGGTGTTTTACTCGTGAGGTCAAAGAGAGCATGCTCTTTTAGCTCCTCCTCTAGAGGAAGAGTTGCGAAGGCAAGTCGAAGCAAATCGTGTATTAGATGTTATGGCGAGTGTTGAATGTACGATTTACTTTTTATGGCATGGTTGGAAATGGAGAAAATAATATAAAACATTTTCCCAGGCAAACTTGAACGACGATAACAAAGTTGTGGCAGATGAATAAAGGTTATTTTTGTTCCAACATATAAAAGTTGTATGTTATGGTGTTGTCTCCATGTGGTTGTTAACCTCTAAAACAGTTTGGTAATATTTGTAGAACGTGTTTAATTCCTATAAATGAAGAGTTCCTTTTAAGAATTTGACTTTTGTGATAGTTATTATTCAAAGTCAGTAAAATAACATTTAGTTACTAATCATTATTGTTCATCGGGCTAACTAAGTTGGGTGTATTTTCTTGCTTCCTCTTACCATTCCATTAGAATACCCTTTATTATTTATATTGCATTATTTGTTACAGCTGCAGAAGCTTCATCATGTCATGATTCACCATTACTAAAATTTCTAAATACGCCTGCTAGTTCGGACATGTTTACAATGCAATCAAAATAACGCAATAGGCGTTTTTTTCGCTCCTCCGAGAGTTGTCAACTCTTTTGACCTGGGTCAACTTGAGCCAACTCTTCCTACTCCTGAGGGAGGCCGAGTAAAACAAACCTAATGCTCAAGACCTGGGAGGCATGTACTGACCAAAATCTCTTCACTTCACAGCCACAGTTTTCTTGATTCAATCTTGTTTTTTCTGAGACGACATATCAATGAAATGGCATATGTTCACCAATATTTAATTGAATATAGCATTTGGTACTGCGGCTGAAGCGGTGCTGTTAGGACAGCGCTCTCCGCAGCCGGAAGCACGCCGTGCCTCGGTCGTCGCGCTGAACTGTGACGACGTTCTCTAGGAAGTGCGCGGTCGCCGTAGATCACCTCTTGTGGTGAGGAGAGCGACGACACCGTGACGAAAACTTCCCTCCCGTCTTCACCCCTCACCTACCTCGTCAAACTTCCCGAGTTTGGCTTTCTCATCGGAGACCTCGCGGTTTACAGCCACAAAATCATGCATCCCAGATGCGCTTCGTCGCTTGCCGCGGCGTGGAATGTTAACCGGCGGTATTTACGCCGCCCGTGTGAAAGGAAGCACACATTTCTCCGTGGTATTCACTTTCTTGCCTGTGTTTATTGCGGTTCATGACCTTCTTCCATTAAGAATCTCTCTAGTGCAAGAGACCGGCCTCGGTAGCGTAGTCCGTCAGGCGCCGGACTAAGTTGCAAGAGGTGCTGAGTTAGAATCTCGGATCGGGTATGGATGTTGTGTTGTCACTTCACTTCACATCACCTTCATCGGCTCTTAAGGGGCCTCCCTAACTGCGCTTGAAGTGCGTTGCAACGAGTTGCGATTATTATTATTTTTGACTAAACTACCAAAGGCGCTTTATATTTGTATATCTACGAAAAGAACACACTTCAAACTGTGTCGCTATAGTTTAAAAAATTCGGCACGTTTATTTAAAACATAATTTTCGGACCCCTCAGAATGGCCAAAAATGGGGTATTCAGACTGCCATATCTGTAAAATAAAAACCGGATTCGAAAAACACAACTATAGAAACAAGCGTTAGACTTTAAACTACGCTGACCACAAATGAAATAATGTGGTCCCGTAGGAAAAAGGGTAATAGTAAGTACTGCACGTCACCTGAGTAGCTTGCGCGAAGAGGCTATAAAGCATTGCATGCGTCTGTCAACGGAAACCTTAATACTCCTGCCTCACAGACACAAACGCAACCTATCTAGGGAGGCCCCTTAAGATCCCATTCACTGTTAAAGTGCCGTACAACCTTCTAGTTCGATACATATTAATGTATGCAACGTATTATCAAAACGTTCACACGCATTTACAAACGTCCAGAACGAGCTTGTTAAGAGAGCGTTAAACAGATGCAAGAATTTCCAAATGCTTGTCGCCTCACGCGGGTAATATTAAGATTGCTATTGCGCGGAGCCAACACAAATCTGCGGGAACCTTTTTGTTGTGTGACAGATCTGCAGTTCACTTAGGAAGGGGTTGGTGTTTTTTCGGAGGGGGCAAGAAATTTTTCCGGCTCAAATACATTGTTAAAGTGAATCAAGCGAATGCATGAATCATATACAGTACGAAGCAAAGTTATCATTCCTATACTATCAGCTACGACCGAAGTTGATAAGTAACTTTATTAGTTTCTTTATTTTCTGTACAACTATGTACGTTTTTAGTTTCTGTTTTTCTAGACATAGATTAATTTATTTTCTGCGAGTGGTCAAACGTGTTAAATAAAGTTTTTTTTTTAAATTTGCATATTAATAAAAATGCTAACGAAATTTTGAAAACAGGCACTCGTAATTGTATCTTTCCTTATTGGAATGGGAAAATCTAATTTTTTCTGCATAATTTTTTAGCGTCTATTTGCTTTCGTGTTGCCTTTATCTCCAAATAAAGCTCCTTATCACGCGTTTAGTGTGATATTTGAACGGTTCTTGCAGTGGGACAGTATTGTAAACGGAGCCGTTTTTATGGAAATTGGCCATTGCGGGAGAATGTTGCCAATTCGCAGTAAACCGCGCAATAAAACAATATGAAAGCCTGTATTAGCTGTAGCCAACGAACATTTATGTCATACGTACAATTCCAGAAAGGAACGTTGTCGTACTCAGAAAGATAACGCAAACGTGTTCAACGCCAGATTAATATGTTGCATCTGCATCAATGTTGTTTGGAATTGAGAATGAAGAAATTATAAGGCGGTCAGGCCAATTATATGCCAAACGGTTTCATTTTGATGATGGTTGTCACATAGCGTTATCGTGCTGTCGTGCATCCTGCAGATTGCGTGTACGTATTTCATATTCAAGGATTTCTCAAGGCTATGGTACTATCAGATTTTCTGAGGCCAAGGCTTTGACGCTGGAAAATGTAAATAGGATGTTTATTGTTTTGTACGAAGTTGTTACGTGTTATGGCACATACATAAATGCTAAAAAGTGACAGACACGCTTCTAGAATGAGATAGCCGTATACCAACGAAGAATTGTTCGAGTGGTCAGATTTTCAGCTCATGGTAGTTTTATCGCCGGTGAAGAAGCAAAGCCACATTATGTTATTTATCGTAAGTTAGCATCCATATTTTCAGGAACAGTAATGGAATAATGTTTCTGATTATAGCATATAACACTATGTTGTACTGAAATATTTATAAAAAGTAAACTACAAAGTGTAATAAAAAACTTATATATCTTTTTTGCAATGAAATAATTTACATATTTTTTTATTCCATCGTGAAAACCTACTAAGTTTTGATTTCGAAGTTTACCATATTCGCTGACGTTATGTACCATTGTTAAACTATAAAAAATGTATTTGTTTTGTCCTAGAGGAATACTTGGATTCACTTATCAGTAGAGACCGGAACAACTAGCAGGTTCACGTACCTGTAGGCTAGCTTCCAAGAATATTTGTGAAATCATGTAGACAGCAGCTGTTTATTAGCAGCTGGCTGACAGTGAAATGGGCCTGTATTCAACTACAATATTATTATTACAACTACTTCCAGGAGGTGTCGAGTAAGTCAACATCCAGTTATGAACGTGGTACAGACCTATAGTTGCTGGAACTGTAGCTTGAAGAAAACACGAAGTTGCTTGAACTCTAGCTTGCTCCTAAAAGAAAACGCGAATTTTTCTGGTCTCTACTTACCACACGTGAATTAAAATTACTTTGCAGTAAAGCGTGGTTTTTAATTATTGTACTTTGTTCAAAGGACTTGCTTATTTTGTGAGTACTGTTGAAGTGGTCATCATCATGAATATCTACGCCTTGGGCGACATTGTCGTTAAGAACTCAGTTTATTAACGCCCACTTTCTGCAGTCAACATGACGTGTTTTAATTCTCGGTTTTAGTGTTCTAGTCCGGGGGCTGGTATGTCAAATACCTTATCCTGTTTTATGAGTTGTGGTAGTTATTTTTTATCAGGCAGTGGTATGTTGTGCATAGACTCTTGTTAGGACCTATTTAGATAAACTGTAAACCAGAAGTGTCCCGTTTAGTATTCTTATAATCAGGTTATTGTCGCGTGCAGCGTATTTTTCTGTATATACTGGCGGTTTAATGGTAATTTACCTGCCGTGTTATACTGTACGTTTCAGTTGTTACTGGGCTGTGTGCGAGATAAGTTACCTGCCTAGGTTGGCCGGATTACGTACGACACGGCTTCCACCGGCAATATGAAAGCAGCTGCAACGTGTTTCGAAGCACGCGAAGGTAACCACATGATAGTAAGTAATCGCAAACTCTGTTCAACGTGTAAACTTTTAATTTATGCTTATGACGTTTTACGAGAAATGATAGGCTGTATTTACAACGGTAAATATCAACAATCACTACTCATCTATTGATTTTTGAGGTAGCCTATAGTTTATTAATGAAAAATGTTTCTAGAGTCGTTAGAAGCTGTCGTACGTAAAGAAAATTATGGTTTTCTAACTTCGAAATTTTCAGTTTTTTTGTTTGGTTGTTAGGTTAAAGTTAGTTTAGGTTAGTTTTAGTTAGGTTAAGTTATTTTACTATTAAATTTTCAATTTTTCGTTATGTTAGGTAAGGTTAGGTTACCTAACATTATTTAAGGTTGTGTGACCAAAACGAATTTAAACTAACATAAAGTAATACAAACTAAAATAAATTAGCCTAAACTTACCTAACTTAACCTAACAAAAATGAAAAATACCGTAGTTAGTAAACTACTATTTTCTTTACGCGCGACTGCTTATAACGTCAGCAGAAACATTTTTTTATCTGTAAACTATACTTCTGAAATCAATAGTTGGGCCGGTACACGATGAGTAGTGATTCTTGATTTATATCTTTTCATTTTAAATCTAATCCACAAATTTAGTATTTTCACGACATGCAAATGAAGAACGAATAAGAAAAGAAGTAGGAAGGTAGTAATCATTTGTGTGAAGATGTAAAATAAATAAAATAAAATAAATAATTATAACATTAGAATTTTTTTCTCACGTAAGTATACATGTCAATACAACAGAATAAATTACGGAGACTATTGCGCATTGCATAGTATTTGGGTATTTACCGTAATCCGTAACAAAATATATAAATGAGTTCTCATGTCGTACGTTTGAAAATATGTCAGATGTGCTCTAGATAATTTACTTTCAGCTGATCGTGTTTCATTCGGGGTGCAGAAAAAAAAAGGAAGACAGTTGGTGTTGTATTCTTCGCATTAATTTAAGATGTCGTATTTGTGGGTTTCTTATAATCACCCAGTTTCACAGTTTTTTTATATTAGGTTTTTTTTTGCTCTAGCACGTTATTTAGTTATTATGCCTATATTTTATTTGTTTAAATTTTGAGAATTAGCCTATTTCTTCGATCATTCAACTACGCGACTAGTTCTCTATGACGAAACGATGTCATTCAGTGTGTTGCTATTATTGTTAAAACATATGCAGGCAGGGATTTTGCCATTTGACTGTATTTTAAACAGTTATGTTTACTACCCATCTACATGTCCTACATTTTCACTATCTTGCAGCCACTACTAGACAAAAATAATACTAACTTAAAAGTTAAGTGTATTAACTAAATTGTGTGTGTGAACAATTACGAGTGGCAAGTACGGAAATCAAACTCATGATTTAAATAAAGTCATATATTGTTAATGTCTTCGGCTTAATTTATTTAATGAACTGCAGCCATTTAAAATTTTAATTTTTCATAACTATTTAGAATCGAAGTAATCGAGAATCGCAGCATCGAGAAAAAAATGGCTGGAATCGAGAATCGAAAGAAAATTGGAATCGTCCCATCTCTAAAAGTTGGTAATCGTGAGTCACCGTTTAAAATTTACCGAGTTGTAATTTTTATTTTAATAATTTTAAACAGTATGCGTACAGCTAACGAAGGTATGTGTCACTTTTTTTTACATTGACGGTCTTCAGTTGTCATGTCACACATTTTCATACAGGTGTACGTTATGTCGTAAATTGTTTATATTGCAACTGCAGGCTGCTTGATGTTTCATTTAGGATCTAATCTCTGTTTAGGATACCACTGTCAATTGTTAACTAAATCACATTTTTTTTTCAGATAATGCTGTGTTTAATTTTTTTATTCGTTTTGTTGTCGAGTCGAGAGATTTCGTGGTGAGGTTAATATGAGATAGATGTGTATGGATCAGCGACGGAATTAAAGGGCGGGAGAAACCAGCGTAACTCGAGAAAATCGTTCAACGGCAACGTCTGCTGCGTTTCCTACAGTGAAAAATCGGCAAGGACCCCACCAGGAGTCGAACCCGGACCATCATGAATCGAACCAAGATCACCATGGTTGGAGGCGAGTGGTACGTCACCGTTTTGCTGTCGAAGTAGCGGTGTTTTCTTTAACGCAAGGGGAGCGCCGCATTATTTGCGGCAAATTTTTGATGATTAAACGAAATAATTTCGACATTTAATATTTCGTTTAATTATCCATTCCTTTCGCAACAATATTTTACAGAAACCTTTTGATGACATTTACTCAGTCGATGTTTACTCGGGCTACCGAAAGGGAAGAGAAAGTTTACTGTAGAGACTACCCACGCCACGTCTCATTCAGTCAGATAATACATCAAATAAAGGTCAAAGTAGTATTTTTTTGGAAGATATATTTCAGTGTGATGCTTGAAAGGAGGTCAGAAAAATTCAAACCTATTTGCTTTGCCTAATTTGTGTGTTTGCCAATTACAGTGCTGGAGAAGTAGGTCTCGACTTTGATTTAAAAGTGTCGCCGTTATCTGTATTTGTAAAACGTCTGTCTGTAACGTATGCGTTCCGATGACATTAATCAAATTGTGATAAAATTTTGGTGAGTTGTTGTGCGTGTGCCCGTGAAGGTGTTTGGCAAAAAAAGTCTATATATTTGGCGTGGGTGATGGGTGCAGAACGGGGTACCCAAAATGGTCGTTAATGATCCTTAACATCATTCTGAACCATTAAGAATTTAATATATATATATATATATATATATATATAGTTTCAGAATATTTTCTCAGAAAATAATAAAATATTACCATTTAATATTATACTTGGGATAACGTTGGGTGACTTTGGACACGTGGGTGACTTAAAGAATTTACAAAAACATATATCGCATGTATGGTAACCCTGAACTAAGAAATTTACTTGCGATAAATTGCGAATAATAAACCTCGACATGGCATTTAATTAATATTTGTTCTCAGTTGACAGTTAACGGAAAATTAAATATTGTATAACAGTGTCCCAAAGTCATCCACAATATCTAAAGCCACGCGCGCTTATGGTATTATTGGCCTATGAAATTATAAGAGCTGAAAAGTTTTTATCAAAATTTTACTTTATTTTTTCTTGGAAAAATTTAGGTTTTGGAAAGGTATTAAAAGTAGAAGTACGTATTTTTTACGATTTACTTAAAAATAATAATTTTGAGTACTTAAACTGAAGTTTTGCACGACCCAAAGAGGCATTAAATTGAAAACCACGCAAGAGAAGTCGCGGGCAACAGTTAGTAATAAATGAACTGCGAGTCAACAACGTATAGTGACGACGACGTACCTCGAAAAATTTGCTGACCGTCGGAAACGTCCGTCACGTTTCCCAAATGTAACAATCTGGACTTGTGTGGTGGAGTCGAACATCGAGTTGTCAATTGCATAAGACAGGCTTGATTACAGCAAGGCCTTCTGGGCCACTGTTGCAAATTATGCGCACGTTTAGTTACTCAAAAGTTACTTGGCCCATTTAAGGCCCCTGGATACTATTTACGCTGTTTTTTTTTTTTTTTTTTTAAATTCTGCGGTGGGCCCAGATACCGTAAAACCGTCACATAGGTTTATTGAAAATTGTGTTAACCACATAGCCCTGCTTTTTTCAAACCAAAATATATGTAATTATGGCTAGTTATAGTCATCAATAAAAATGTCTGTAAGTCAGCCAGAACTGTATATTTGTTTGCTTTGAGAAAATTAAGCTACATAGTCAAAACTATTTAAAACATGCCTATGTGACAGCTTTACGATATCCGCCCAATTTTAGATTTTAAAATTAATATTGAGAAAAGTTAGCGTTTGTAGAGGGGCCCGTGTCCTCAAGTCCACCAAAGTTAGGATGTATTTGGCAGTTAAGTATTTATTTTATTGCAGTACATGTAACAAACCTCCCCAATATGAAATACTCCATAGCTTTCCAATCGAACCATTCCAAATAATGAAACTCTGCAATAGTTAATTTTAAATTGTTTACACGTAGATAGTGTACTTTTATAGGCGTTCATCACTGTGTTTTGCCTTTTGCTCTGCAAACAAAGCAGATGGACTTGTGCCGAAGTATTTGATAGAAGCATACCTGCGGTTCCCAACCTTTTTGGCTCTAGGAGCCCTATTATAATCCACTTATATGGCGGAGCACCTTGCTCAGGCTACCGCACTATCACCCTATGACTATCAAGTAAATTATATTTTGAGGTGAAACCTAAACATAAAATAAACAGTTGTGCCTAGCTGTACAATCAAATTTTATTTTTGAAACTAACACTACATTCATTCTCTATTAGCACATAATATTGTCAAAATCTCGTCGTACATAAAAGTTTTCTTCTGGAAAGTACACACGCGGAGCACAGGTTGGGAATCGCTGGAGTATACTTACAACCATTTTGTACCTATGACGTGCCATATTACACTTCTGTATGTGCATATTTAATTCCACTACAACGCAATCAGACGCAACGCAGGTCCAATTTTTGCGTTGCACCCATAAAAAGCGAGATTTAATCGACCCCCAGAAGTCGCGCGTGAGTTAGTACCGTTACGGTTGTGTAGTGCAGGTACGATAACCGTGAGAGAATTTTTAAATCTAGATAGCAGAAAGGTGCATGCTCCGCGGACGTCTGGCAAGCTACCCTGCAATCAGGAACTTGGAAGTTTCACCCACGTAATATCTAACATGACCATCGCTGACCGTGAAAACAACAGGTATGACTTTCGTCAAGTTTCTGCTTCGTTCCACAAGAAGAGCGAGCCACACTGACTTCAGACACGCTTTTGTGCGCCTTAGATTGGAAGGTAACTGTTTTCTTTTAGTGCATGAATGTGCAGACTCTCCTGGAAAAGAAAATAATCCGTATAAACATGCTCGAATATGAGTTCTTGTTTCATTTGAGGCTTACTTGTGAGCGTTTCGTGTTTTTATAATGGCTACAAAAAATATGATGTTTCGTTTGTTTTGACATGTGTTGGAAGTGTGGCTATCGGCACCCGTTAACAATGTCGACATGCAAAGGGTAAATTAAATTTTAAAAATTTGTATCTTATACATTAAAGTTAGTTACGTTTAATTTTTGGCTGAGAAAATTTAAGAACACATTCGTTACATGATTACATTTCATTATAAAAAGTAATGACTTCGGTAAAACTAAATAGTGTGTGGGCAATCCGTAATTACTAATAAGTGATCGTCTCTGACAGAGCCCACTTTAAAGGTACGTATTTTCAAAAGAAATGTCCTCAAAATTTTTTAAGCTACACGAACATGAGTTTTGTTCATAAACATATATTTTTTTAAAAGAAATACGAGAAAATTAAAAATGGTAAAATTGTTTTCATACATAATTTCATTATTAGGAAGCACATTACTTTATAAACTTTACAAGAATACGCCTGCAACAGGTTTTAAGGTAAACAGTTAGTCCTACCTTAGTGAAGTATTGTTTTTAGCTCAACACATTTTCAGAAACAAACTTTTTAAGTGGCAACTCTTTGTGTGTTGTATAAGTAGTGTTAATATGTTGGTGGTATTGGCGGTGGAGCTCGTCGTTAGTGGTGGTGAGTTGGTGACGTTGGTTGTTTGTGGTGTTAGTTGTGGTGGTGTTGGTGATAATGTTAGTGTTGTGTGCTGGTAGGGCTATTAGTGTTAGTGGTTGTGGTAGTGTTGTAAAGGCAATGGTGTTAATGTTGGCAGTAGTGTTAAGTGTTGGTTGTAGTGATGGTGGAGGTAGTGAAAGTGTTGGGTGTATATTGTGATAGTGTTTGTGGTGGTGATGGAGTTGGTGATAGTAATATTGTTGGTGTTGGTGGAAATGTTCATGATGGTATAGTGTTTGTGATGGTTGTACCATTAGCTTTTTGTTCGTGGTGGTGTGTTGCGGTTGTACATCGCAGTGATACATTTGGGCCGTGATATCCTGCAAAATTCAGATTACTTTAGAACACAACAAAAAAAATTCGACATTTAAGTCGTATACAAAATCAATTGATATATTACTTTATTTTTCTTGACACAGAATGGGCTTGTTACCATGCCCTAAAGAATGGAGCACCAAAGCAGTGAATTTTCACAGTTTTCGCCAAAAAATTATTGAAAATCAAGGCTCGACGATCCGTAGATAAAACTTTAGTACATATTCTTACATTTTACTCACATCATGTCACCACTCACCAGTTATAAAGACCTAGAGTTTAAGCGCTGATCAAAATCTCTCGCTCACTCATACATTTTTACATAGTCATAGACTTTATTATTTTTGGAGCACTGACTAAGGATATTTTTCTTATATTTAGTCAGTGATCCAAAAATAAAAAAGTCTGTGCTTGTAAAAGTGTAATAAGGTGTAAAAAAAAGTATCATCTGCGGATCGTATAGCCTTGATTTTCGGTAATGAGTATAAGGGAAAAAAGTGTTAAGACGAAAATTGTTAAAATTACTGCTTTGCGCTCCAGCCCCCTTAAATTAATTATACGAGTACCTTTTAATACATCGTTAGAACTCGCCTCGCAACACCAATTCGACGTATTTGTGTCACGTGTATACTAAGCTTAAGAGTTAGTCGACCATAACTTTTTTTTACGTATGAGGCACGGAAACGGGGAAGGCGATAAGTCGAATATAACCCGTGCGTCAAACACCTCATCGCCTCTAGGCGCAGAGGACTAAACTAGTGTGCAGTGTTTACGTAGTAGCTGTTTTTCAACGGGACTTCAAGCGATGACCCTATTATTTTATTTGTGGAAAGTATGAGGTAAAGTCCAATGCAGGTTTCTATGAATTTGTTTTACGATTACGGTTGATATTTTCTCGGCTACAGCAACGTGAAAAAGTCATTTTTAGCAGTTTTGAGGAGCTTGATAATAATGTTTTTAATTATAGGACTGCATTTTTAAAATCATAGGGACTTTATTTGAAGAGTGTTTTCTTTTCGTAGATAAACGCATTAGAAACATTTTTAGTAACAATAAATGAAAAATGACTATACGTACCACGCTACAGCACGTCTCACGCGCCAGGTCCACAAACTCTTAAGGGATATGGTAAGGTACGATGTCAAGCGGACGACTGATATATTCAATCGTGAATAAAATCTAAACTACTCGTCATCATTCGATGAGATTTTTTTGCCGAGTAGATATTTTATCAGAGGACGTTTATTTTTATAGCACTATGCGGTAGTATGCTTTACTTTCGAGTAAAATTTTAAAAACCGTTTTTAGAAGAATGACTTGGAAACCACAACATTTAGGAAGATGGAAAACTGTAATTTTTAATATTTTGATATGATAATATCTAGGCCTCTATAATAACCAAATTTCAATAATACTTGCGTTTTCATTTGAAAATTATTTCAACATCCGTAAACTTCACGCGCAGAAGTTTTCAAATCAAAACGCGAATATTTATTACATTAAGTTATTATAGAGGCCTAGATGTTATCGTATTAAAATTGTAAAGATGGCAGTTTTCCATTTTTGTAGATTTTGTGATTTCAAATCCTAATTTTTTTAAAAACAGTTTTTAAGTTTTTACTCGAAAGTAAAGCATACTACCGCATAGTGCTATATAAATACAGATCCGCTGATAAATTATCTACCCGGCAAAAAAATCTCATCGGTTTTTGATGAGTAGGTCAGATTTTATTGACGATTGAGTATTCCAGTTGTCCGCTCGACATCCTACCCCTTAAAAACGTTGTCTTCAGATACGTCCGGCCATCAAGCTTATGACTTCGGTAAAGTGTTTTTTTCTCACCAGGCGAGTCATTGTGAAAATATGGTTGCTTCCGTAATGTAGGATAATCCCAGCAGAGTGGGTGTGTGCATGGTATACTGTTATACTGGAGTACTTGCGCCTGAAGTTGTGTGTCTGCAACGAACACCCGGTTTAGAAATGAGTTTCGTAATAACTAAGGTTAATTCTACTACAGGTTAGAAAGATCAATGTTAAAAGTGTGGCACAGGCAAAATTTCTGCCACTTCAGCGCTGATATTTCTAATGGGTACGAACTGACTAATGGCAGAGCTTTCCTGAATTTTAAGTTGACAATTTAAAACGCTGAGTTGAATTATTTTCTTTTTCCAATTAAGTTAAATGACTTCTAACATGTCCAAGCCTATTTAAATGTTATTACAGTTTCGTATTTTTCTGGTCCCTTAGCAATAGCAGCGAAATTAGCGGCAGAATTTTTCCTGTGCCAAACTCTCCCATAAGAAAACACATTTTCTTCCTAACTCTCTCACAATACATCAGCTGTTTTCATGCGTAAAGTAACGCTAAGCATATCTAAATTCGACAGATTTTTTTAGAGGTTATATAGAAAATATGTAAACTTTTTGCCGATTTTGTGAGCACACATTTTACCAGTCTTCGTGCGTTTTTTGTGAATGATGTGTGACGCCGAATGTATTTATCTTTAATTCAGCGTCTCTGAAAAAAAAAATTCCTTACAAAGTTGGTAAAAACTTGTAGTCGAGGTATTGCCTTTTTTTCTGTAGAAAATCACAAAAAAAACCTTCAAATTTTAATAAACTTTTTGCGTATATGTATATATATATGGAGGTACCATGCCTTTCTAACACGTGACTAGCTACTGTGTGCTAGTTGCTAAATAGCATGCCTAAATTTGTCACGGAAGTAGCCTTTGTAACATTTTCTATTCTTTATATATATATTTTTTTTTCTCGTCTTTCACTTCATGTTATTTTGGGATATCGATAAAATAAATTGTAAGTTTGCCAATAAATTTTTGGTGTGCAACGTTTGGTATGCAAAATATTCGGATGGACAGAATGATGATTTGGGAAACAATCATAATGTTTTATTTGTACCGAAAAGCATTCAAATTATAGGCAATGCCCATAATACAGTTTTCCCTAAACAAAATATATATTAATGTTCTATAGTTTTTTATAGAGTAAAACAACAAATTAATTTTTTTAACGTTAAATAAAAACTACGTCTACTAAAGAAATGAAAATAAGATAATTCAGAGTAATGACATAAGATGTCACGAGAATAATACCTCTAATATCGCCAAAGAAATGTTTAGTTTTTAGTTGTAAGAAACAAGAAGGTTGTTATAAAATAATTAATGTTATTTTATCATCAAGGTATTACTGTAGGAATATTTTTTATTTTGGTTCAAAAATCCGAAAGCTTATTAAAACCAGTTTTGTTGACTCCGAGTTGAATCGGGAGTTACGTCTAGAAGTTGAACAGTATTCGGAACAAATTTAACTATATGTATATGTATTTACACACACAAAACCGCATAATAAGTGCACACCACCTGAATCCTGGGCTAAATTGGAGACGATAATGTTAAGTGGCAAAATGTTGTACGGCGATATTTTACATGCACATTGTAGCAACATTGGCTGTAGTTATCTTGCGCTCCACATGTACTGTCCTGATCTGAATATTATGGGTGCAGGTTACAGTCCTGAGCAGTCCAAGCATGATTCTTCGCTTACTTGACGTAAAATACATAAAATAATACCTGGACGCGGAGCACAAGAGAGGACTTTCTCCGTGCAATGTTCTCACATTATGCACGTAAAATGTCGTATAACATTTTGGGCTTCAATTTAGCCCTGGATTAGCGCTATGTGCTTATTATGATTTTGTTTTTGGATTTTTTTTCTCTTGCGAACAGCGATAAAGAGTGCGTCATGGAGGCCGGCCAGAGCCGGAAATAATGGCAACAGTAGCCCTGGTGTTCCCCCCGGCTCGGTGGGGTCGCCGCCCACGGCCGTTCCCGCAAACTGGCTCGTCCTGTCTCGGCAGATGCGAACAGCGTTATCAGTGCCAGTTGACCTCCATCAAGACTCACTGTACGTATGTCACGCCCGGCAACCGACAACAATGGCGCTTTCGCCACGCCGCGCCTCTTCGCAAGCAAGCGTCTTTCTTGACGTGGTCTCTTGAGGATCCTCGTGAGCGCGTCATACCCGCTGGGAAAAACTCTGCCGTTTTCACTTTATTTCCTTCGGAAAGAAAGCTCTATGAAATCATCTTCCTGTATCTTAGAGACCACTTCCAAATCCTGTCTGCGAACATTTCCGCTTCCATTCCCATTCCGACAATTTTCAGCTTTCGTAAATCTGTTTCGACGAAGTTCCGCAACAAATTTTTGTTGAGAAATTTTAATTTTGAACTTAGATCGCGGGTTTTTGCGGGCGTTGTCTTCGTGTATTAAGTAAGCTTCCGAGATGGAGCTGCATCAAAGAATTAAGTTCCTTTCAATTTTTCGACATCTTCGGCGCCAGTCAGTTGGTCCGCACGATTCCTGCATGGAAGGTGACTGTTGTTTGCATCAGCGGAAGGAAACCTTAATTCAATTGTTGTTGTAATACAGTATTTGAAATTTAAACTGTGAATCTTTCAATGCTGTTTCGCAAGTACCCCAGGTCACATTAGAAAGCATGTAGACAACTTACGAAGATGACAATCACTCTCAGAATTTGTTCGAAATAACAATATTAACTCAGATGAAACGCGTCGACTGAAAGAAGATTGGTGTCGTCGAAATTAAGAAGATTGGTGTCGTCGAAATTCATTTAAACGTTGTGCTTAGTTAATTCGACAACATTTTTTATTAAAAAATAAATTTCTGATTGATTTAACAGTATGAACAAACAACGGATTTATTTGTTACTGTTATATAAAATATTCATAAATTGTATAATATAGTTGCTTTAGCCGTAAGGAAATTTCTACGATAAAGTTTATACACAAATTATTTTAAAGCAAAATGAATATATATTCCTCGAATGTTTTGACATTTTAAACAGCTGACAGTGCGACATGGATGGTTTTAGTCTCTGTGAAGTGTTCAGTAACAGCTTGACTAATTGAACGTTTGTAAGAGCGCGACGTCGGTGTACAACGACACTAACGCAGTGAGAATGGCTGGATGGAGCAGGAAGATGTCATCACGTGTCGTCGTGGTGCGGCACGAGGGACGTACCTCCGTCCAGCCCTAAGTGGTTTCTCAGTAGTCGCAGACGCCGCAGCATCCTCTCTCGTACCAGCACGCGGCGGGCGACGTCAGCGAACCTCTCCAGCGGCCGCAGCCTCGCCAGCCAGTCCCCAGCCTCGCCCGCCGCCATGCCGGCGTCTGGCGCCTGCCCCGCGTCCCGCAGCGTCCTCCGCCTCACGCACTCCGGCTCAGTGACGTCGCCGAACTTGCTGGTCAGCGCCGGTCTCAGCACCAGCGACAGGAACTCCTCCCACCTGCGACCGCGTAAACTTTAAGGTGCTTCCTCTAATATTGTCATGCTTCTAATGAAGTACATCAGGTCTGACAGTAACTTCCAGAAGTGGTATAAGCTCTAAATGTTTCGAATAGCAGGTAAATTGGCATCCTAATTGTTATAACATGCACATAACCACACAGGTGTATTTGTAAACGGAAGTAGCGTTGCTTTCATGTTATACATATTGAGATATTATTTGAGAGTTTTCTGTAGTTTTCATTCTCTTTATTACCAACACTGCGCCTCCCTGTCTTTTCTCTACACCTAACTACTCCTCCTATGATTACCTTTTAGGAAGCCAAACTTGGTTAGTAAAGCGTACTGCAATGTTGGACCTAACACGTGTCAGGAGACTCAGTGTATGGGAAAATGTTGGGGGGTACTTTCATACGCCACGCCCACCTGGAGATGTACTCGTCGATAATCTCCTGCTCGTCGTATTCCTCCCCATGCTTGCTGCCCGCCCGCGAACATGCGACCGTCCTGTTGTCGTCGCGGAACTTCTTCACCGCCTGCTCGAACAGCCGCTGGCTCTCCCGCGACGCTTCGTCGTCCTCGCCGATGTGCCTCCCTAGCGGGCCTACAAGCTTGTGGGCGTGCCACCTGGCCGCGGATCGCCGCGAGGTCAACATCCTCACCCCGTTCTTCGTGTACACCGGCTCGTCGGCGACCTCCGCAGGACTCCCGGTCACAGTTCTACCTTCCGCAGGCCTTCTCCGAGCGACAGCCTGTCTTTCTGCAGGCCTTCTCCCGACGACAGTCCGACGTGGCGGCGTCTCCCGGGCGATCCGCGACCCGTACTCGGCGATCACCTTATCCCTGCAGTGCCCTGGCCGGGTGGTCGCCGTGAACACGATCACGTGTGGCGTCGGGGTCAGCGTCGGCGTGGAGATCTGCACGCGGAAGGAGGCGGTGATGTACCTGCTGGGGGCGTACCTGAACTTCACGTCGATGGTCTCTTCCGACGCAACGCACCCTTTCTCTGGCTCGACGGTGAAGTCCTGGTGTGGGTCCAGGACCTGGACAAGGTACGGCACTTGTATTCTGGGTACCCCGGGTAGGGGCAGGGAATACACGGCGCAACCCCCGATGGCGACCTTGCCAAAATCCACGCGCCTAGGAAGGTGGTCGTAAGTGAGCAACGCACGAGCACGTATCTGCACGGCGATATGTCCGGCCTGGTGTGACACCCTCAGCGCGTCACAGTACTCCCCGTCGGATGTCGGCGGCCGGAAGAGCACCCACACGCTCAGACCGAGGCCGGGCGCGAGGACGGACTGGTGGTAGTGATCGAATAGGAAGTGGCTTGTGAGTGGGGAGCTCAACCCGCACGCGCTGTCTCCGGCCTGAAACGTTGATGACACGTACCTTCCTAACTATAGTCTCCGTCGCCTCGCAGTGGTGGTACGTGATGAGGAGCTCTTGTGGGCTGGCGGTTAGAACTGCCGCTGGCTTCGGGTCGTCCATGATGCACGATAGTCAACGCTGCTAATCTCCAGCGAGGTTTATGTTTGTTTCAAACACCGAGGTTTGCTGTGGCAGACGTGTACACGAGCATGTTTGCTCAGTCGCACTACAAATAATTATTCCCCATTTTAACAACGCCTTTATTCATCACGAATAACAAAATATGAGAGTAACTCGTTTACCTGATTTTGGCAAAAATAAAAGATGATGTAATATTTACTCTAATAAATCAGGTAATACATCCATGAAAGTGTGTCCTTGTTTTTCTTGCTAATTCTCTCTGAGCATGGTCGTAGAAGTACAGGTCTGGACACTCGCCTATCTACCAATATATTTTGCTTGACCCCCTTGTTTGGCTGCAGTTAACCAAGTTACCGAGGATGTTGTGCTTTATTGGCGCTACAGTCAGGGCGGTCGGGCTCTAACTCCGCTTACTTTTTCCAGTGTTTCCATTATAAAGTTAATAAAGATTGCTAGAGCTATGCTTTAGGATTGTGAGCGAAGGAAGTATTTCATAAATTGATAAGAAATACGTTTTGATAAATTGTTTATCTATGTGGGAGGGAAGTGGGCGGAGTTTGAGCCCGACCGCCCTGACTGCAGCGCCAGTAAAGCACAACATTCTCGGTAACTTGGTAAACTGCAGCCTATCAACAAAGGGGTCAAGCAAAATATATTGGTAGATAGGCGAGTTCCCAGACCTATACTTCTACGGCCGTGTCTCTGAGCTGTAAGTACAAACCATTTATATTTAGTTAATTTGTTAGTTTGGTGGTGGTAGCAGTATTATTTCCTTTAATTACACAGAATTTGACTGTTATGGTCTTTGGCGTCTAAATTGTAATATTTCCCCGTAAATAAAAAAAACTAGGGAGGCTCTTGAATTGGATTGCTTTTTTTGCCCATGTTGATGATATTGTATTTTTCACTCCAAGTTAAACGTTAGTAATAAGGGCGAGAACAGAACATAATTCGCATCAGACATAACGCAGACATAAAACCACCTTATAGACTTACTTCCCAGTCTTGTAAGTTACACAAGACGCGATCCTATTGTGTCATATTTATAAAGAAAGCACTCCATCCTAGAACTGCAGATTCAATTTGTTGTGAACTGTAATAAACACTGTAATAAAACAGGCGATTTTTCGACTTAAACTGTTAAATCCTTGGTAGGGAACATTATAACATAATACTGTTTTACTCAACGAGCTATATAGTAAACATAACTAAACTATGTAGCTCGTTGGTTTTACTTAAACAATCAAAACCTTGTGTCACAAACCTTAGTGGTAAAAAGTACTTGTAAGCTTCATGTTTATGAGACTGATTGCTCTGCAGGATTACATTTTGGATGCCAGTTTGAGGACTTTTATGTAAAAAGTAGTGGAAAAGATGCAATGTCTGTGTACATCGTGTTATATAACAATTTAAATTGTGTTTTCCTAGTTTTATAATTACAGGTATTTCTTTTAATTGAATTCATGGTTATGTGGCATGAATGTATATTATGCTGTCTTGATTACTGCCATGGCAGAGCGTTCGAGCACAAGAAATGATTACAGTATCTGAACTGTAGTAATAATTTACTAGTGTTATCTCACCTGCGCTTAGCGGGTTGCGTGCGTCACAACAATGAGTTTTTGTCAGATGTCGTGACTTGGGTTAACGTAACAGTTGCACTGCCACACGTTTTCTTTATAGCTGAGTGTGTTGCGCAGATTTTCTTGTACTAGGGCGTGTTCCGTTATAGAATCGTCAATATCACAGTTCTGACGCATGTTTATGTACACCAGTTGAAAAAGCCTGTGAACATCTACCGTCTGATTATGTATAAGTTAATTTTTCGTTAGTGTCAGTTGGCAATGTCGCTAATTTAGCTTATCCTCTTCGATAAGTTTATTATTTTCTTTGTTAATATATTTCTAGTGGCGAAGGTATGCCTCACGCCTAGATAAAAATCTAGCTGTTATTTCTGGCCACACAACTAAAAAAAAATTCCAGTAGAAGAATGTTTAGTAAGGGAAATAACATATTAAAACAAACTGTGGAACAAATTTCGTGGTGTCTTGTTCTGTTTATCGAACACACTACCGTAATACTTTCTTCAAAAGTTCGCGAAATTTGTATTATGTTTGTGTCCTTTGTAATAAAGTGTAAAAATATTAAGGGGGCCGCCGATCAGTGTGCAAAGCTCTGGCCGATAGACCTTTATCCTGGAATTTTTCAACGTGCGCGACGTCTGCTTAGGAATAGCGTTGAAGGACCGCTATACGCTTACATATTATATTTACAGACCCTCCAATCTTCTTTAAAGCTTATTTTCTCGTAGCCGAAAATTTGAAGAATGGTATTTTTACGGGCCAACTTAGGTATGAAACTCTTGCCGCATAATCTTAGATAAAAAAAAAAAATGTTATAGGCGTGCACAGTACCCATTTATCTTCATTGTGTCAGACAGTGCTTCGGTTACCACTGAATTTAGGAGTAAAGAGCATATTTCTTTTACAGAACATAGGCCTACGTTGACTGAAAATTTTTTTCAATAATACGATTTTGACAACGTTAGAATTTGAAAGTTGCATGGCTAACAGTGATCGGTATGGAGTTAAAGCTGAAAATGCTAGCTGAAATCTCCATATTTTTGTAAGTCAGTGTAGAGTAAAAACCTATCGTAGGTAACAAGCTTCGCCAGCCAAGCAAATATTGTACCAAAATTACGCATTTGTTTAGTATTAATTCTTGTGCCAAAACGAAACGTACGAAACATTGACGTCGGAGAGTTTGCCCCAAAAATGTAACTCCAGCAATTAATTTTCTCATAATATTGGCAAGAACTGTTCCTAGTATCTCCCTTTTTTTTGTTAATTTTAATACTAAAATATGTTTCTAAAACTTTTGCAACTTCAAACCCAAGTGAAAAAAATTCAACGATGTACGTGAGTGGAATTTGTTGTTAATCTGTGTGTCTGAAAGTTTTTATGCCAATTTTGTTTGCAGTTGACACGTAGGCTCAAATTAACTTGGAAGGAGGCTTCAGTAAACACGTTCTGTTAACTGACCAGGCAACGCTTCACTTGTCGGGGTTTACTGAACAAGCACTACGTTAAGGATATTAGGATCTGATAACATCAAGAGAGCTTGTGCGTGATAACCCGAAAGTTTAACGTGTGGTGCGGGCTCAAGCGCAATCGAATAATTGGGCCATTCTTATTCGCCGATAAAACATTCACAGCCAGTCGAGTTAGCTGTCCTGTGGTTGAATGGAATTCAACATGTCACCTTTCAGCTGGGTTGGGGCAACACCTCACTGGATGGAACAGTTTCTTATCTGGTGAATTGCACGCGAGAAATGGGCCGAAACCATGGAAAACACTTTTCCGACACGACTCCATCCGATTTCTTTATTTTAGGTTATGTTAAAGTTCAGTTCTACCGAACTAGGGTTTACAGCATCGATGACCTGAAGCGGTGAATCGTTGCCAGAACCAATGCAGGACTTCTTCGGCGAACGTGGAAAGAAATAGAGTATCGGCTTGGTGTATTATTGCGATGGTGCAGCTTCAGAGATTTATGTACTGAACAGCTCCAAAAAATTTGCATAAAAAACCTTTGAGAGACGCTAATTAATACGAACAAACCTCATCCACGTTTCTTGTCACTTTTTTTTTTTTAGTTGTCAGGGTTTTTACGGACATTCTGTTAGCTATAAGAAACCCGATAGTTTCAATGCTATTTTAGCATAGATTTATGTAGCATGTTCTACGTAGTAAATGTTACCTATCGATATTGCTGCGATGTTTGAACGCTTCTTGAGCATATGTTATAATTACTGAACCATTTTAATGAATGTACGTCATTGCGAGTGAATGTAGGTTATTAAGTAACGTGGCGACAATTCTTTTCGCGTACATTTCTGCCATCTTCGTGAGGAAGACAACTAGATAAAGTGTATGTCGGGTTAGGTGGTGTTCTGAGAGTTTTCGCTGTCTCGTCTTGAAAGCTCGGCTCCATTAGGCGTTGCTGTGTGGTAAGTGCATTGTCAAACTTTGTTCGGCGAAGTGTGCAGCATTTGTTCGCACAATGACAGGCGGGGCCCAAATCTCCTCCCCCACGATCCCCTTCCGCACGGTATCTCTGCCGCGCCCGGGCCTGACCGTTTTTTACCTCTCGTTAATGGGGTGTTTCCGATGCTGGGCCCGCGGTAGCTCGGATGACGACCGATCGAAGGTAATGGGATGCGGTCGGCACGCTGTTGTCATATATACACCTGGGTGGGGCCACTGAGCCTGGCTGTTCGCTTCCCGTGCTCGGGCACGGTACAAGATACATTTACGGTACGGTCACGTGCAGTACCATAAAATATTGAATTGTATTTGTGGTTCTAACATTTAGTGTGTGTTTGTGGATGAAGAGGGTAGCATAAAAGTCGTTTAATGCGATATGTTTTAATCCTGTTATATACTATAGCGAATCCACGATGCAGATAGATAATCGTCTGTAAAGGAGAGTGAATGTAAGTTAACATATAACATGATACGATACAATTTGCTTAAAACTACAAGGTCACAAAGTCCCATTATCCCTATATAAATGTAAATTGTTTTTTTTACATTTTCCATGTTGTGTGATGTAAACGAAGGCTGCTACAACCATTTACAGTACTGAAGAACGTGTTATTGCAAGTTGTTATGGGTTCATAAGAACAGGGAAGACATTGCAGAGGTTCGCTATGTTATTAAAAAAAGCAAGGGTACCGAAAAATGGGGTAACTTGAAACACATGGGGTAACTTTGAACACATAAATTTTTTTTCCTCTGTAAATTGCAGCCTTGAATAAAAAAAATTAATTTAAGTGAGTGAGATATTTTGGTAGGTGCTTAACATCGAGGTCTTCATCGCTGGTGAGGGATGACATGAGGTGATTATGGGAGCAGCGCCGTGATGAAGGGGTGGGGGAAACGGGATACCCCCGGGAAAACCCGCCGAACAGCAGCATCGCCCGGCACGATTCCCACGTGCGAAAGTGCGAGGACCGACCCCGCCGGGTATGGAACCCGGATCGCCCACCGCCAAAATTAATTTGAAAAAAAAAAAATCAATAAAAATACATTAAATTTTACTTAATGTAGACTCGCATAGAAAATAAATATAATAGAGTAAGTGCTCCAAGTTACCCAGTATTTTGCAAGTTATCCCATTTTACGGTATCGTTTCACAAAACCGTTACAATACCACTGACGAACTGAAAGATGCTGTGAGACAAGCTTTCACTCATGTTATGCTCCGACAGTATGTCATACATAACCTGACAGTGTCCTTTGTCATGAGAATGAACTGCACAAAGACTGATCATTTGGACAAGTAAAGTTTCGTATCTCAAGAAAACTCCTCTAAATAACTTTTGTTCATTTTACTAATTTTATGTCTTAGGTTGGTTATTAAGAGATGGTAACACTGGACTTTGTGACCTTTCTGAATGAATATTAATTCTATGGCCACATCAGCAGACTACCACCAACAAGACTTGCCAATAAAATCCTGACATACATACAGTCAGTCATACCAACAACACAATGGATCAAACAAGTCAAAATTGACATAGGGAAGGCGCAAATAAATTTAAGATAAAATCACATACAGAAACAAGTTACATAACCGGAACGTGATGTCAGAGGACGAAGTTTCAAAGAAACTTGTCAAAACATGGACTGAAGAAAGATAGACAATCAATGGAGAAAAAATGAAATATGCTTGGAAGATCAGAAGGAATGCGAAAATGTGATTGGGTGCTTTGCGTTTTCCTACAGGGTCTAGTCGTACATAATAATAATAATAATAATAATAATAATAATAATAATAATAATAATATTCATAATAATAATAAAATATATCGCACATTCTCCCATGATTCGAGGACATCCAAGTTATTTTTCCTTGAAATCCCTTATTTGTCCCCAATAATAGTAAATAACGAACTCGACCCCTTAAAGTGCGAACATACACAGTTTTATCACTAGCACACACAAAATCACCTATAATAAAAAATACGGTTCATATTGGGTAGTTGTGAATATTTTATATATTTCTGAACCTTAGTGGAAAGTAGGCAGTTTATACAAAAACACTTTTAATTTTAATTCTCTGTGGATAAATGTCATAATAAATGAAAGTGATAAATCACCGTTCATAAACTATGTTGCAACATAGTTGGCCTCATTGGAATATTATAAACCACGTGAAAATGTAGCTTTCCCTTTAAGGATGTAAACATAAGATAACTATCATTTAACCAAACACCAGTGAACGCCGCTTCCGAATAATTTTTTCTAGCCCGCGTATTTATTGTGATTCGCAGCTCATCGAGTTCTTATTTTTGTTTGTGATTTTCACTTTAAAACTTGTTGTTTATCTACAAACACAAAATTATAAAATGCATATTTTGTGTTCAAAAACTTCGTGGTCTGTACATTAGTGTATTTGTAATTTATTTCTGTGGTGTGTTTGTCACATTGGTGCATTTCCTTATGTTTGCTGCTTATTCTATTTGAAACAGCGTTAGAACTTAGGCTTTTTGGGAGAGTCGTCGGCGGCATTGCTCATCGGTAGAGCCACTGATTTTTCACAATATTTTCGCACCAACTTGTTTCAGCGTCTTACATATCGTATACATCTGCAGCTTTGCTTCATGGTTATTGGATATCATGAATTTGTGCAGATGCATTGCTCGTTTGACTGTGCCAATCAGAATTATGTTATACTAAAACATATTACTATTGGTCTTTAAATTTTTATCTCCAGAATAAGTGCCAAATAAATTAATGTAAGAAATGGTCAAATATACCTTAACTGTGCCTGGTGAAGTCAATTTTATTATTACTATCATTATTAGTAACACGTCTGTGATTTGCGGATTGATGCAGATGTTCACATAAGGCATTCAAACAAATTTTTGCAAAAATTCTTTTAACCAAAAATCAGAGGTTCTGTTGTCAGACATACAAAAAAAAGGGGGAAGGGGGGTCAGTACTGATGTGCTAGAGTCAGGTAATATTCTAGAGTTGTTTTACTCTGCGTTCTCTGTAAGCATGTGCGTCAGTAATTGATTTCAAAATAAGACGGCATTGTAGGCTACCGATTTCACAGTTCTTCAAGGCAGCCGCTGAGCGATGTACAGAACTTCGCATACTTGACGCATGACTTTGAATCAGTAGGTTCGGGGTAGTATTAAATTTTGCATAAGTTCAAAGTGGAGCACAGTGGCCTGAAAGAATAACTTCATGTAGGTTGGGATATCAAATTAGTTCATATAAGGGTCTGCATATAAGTGCTTAGCGCGCTAGAGGCATGGGGCTCGATTCAGATTTTTTTTACATTCGAAAGCACTGGCATATGAGTAACACCAGGTAGCCGAATTCACATTATTTTTGATAATTAGCAACTGCATCTGAAGAATGTTACAGAATTTGCAAATCGTAGAACGAGACTTGACTTGAACTCCTGCTGATGCCGCGATCGATGTAGGCTATCGGGGTTCGATTCCCGACGGTGTCGGTCCCCGGATTTTTGCTTGTGGGAATCGTGCCGGGTAATGCCGCTGGTCGGTGGGTTTTCTCAGGGATTTTCCGCCCCCCCCCCCTTCATTCCGGCGCTGCTCCGTACTCACCGAGATGTTAAGTGCTGACCAAAATCTCTTCTTTATCACTCAAAAATGAAATAGAGCCACGTCTCTTGAAACGCGCGAGCGCAAACACCGAGTGAGTGGAGATGTTCGTCAGCGCTCAACATCGAGGTCTTTAGCGCAGGTGAGGGGTGACATGAGGTGAGAATGGAGCAGCGCCGGAGTGAAGGGGCGGGGGATACTGGAGATACCTGACAAAACCCGCCGACCAACCACGTGCAAACATCTGTGGGCCGACCGCGCCGGGAATCGAACCCGGATCGCTTTGGTGGGAGGCGAATGGTCTGACCATTCTGCCACCGCGGCTCAGTAACACCTACCTTGGCTAACTCGCTATTTGCCACATTGTATTTACTTGTTTCCGTCTGCGACTTCCTTGGCCATGTCGTAAACGTTTGACGCACGTCCTTTTATGACATAACATTACCGTGCAACGAAAAAGTTTCTGTTGAGAACATTTCGACCCAATGACGGACATGAAAATCGCTTTTTTTTTTTTTTTTTTTTTTTAACGATTTTCACAACAAACCAATTCTTGGAGTTTAAGGGCATTTGAAAAACTTTTTCGAACCCGAGAATGATTTGAAAAGGCCCACTTGTCTAAAAATATTTTACTTTATTCAAATCACTTGTTTGCCCTTCTGAACATCGACAACTCATTCCCCGTAGTTTTGTGCACTTTTCAATTAGGTAGTTCGACCACCGCCAGTTTTACCGTACGTAGTCGCAGGGCCAAAATTTGGTAACTGCTGTCATGTTGGTGGTTTGCCAGCAGAAGTTTGGCCACAAGTAAGGAAACGCGTACCTTAACGGGTTATGTTTGATCCCCTTATGGTGAAGTTATGCAAGTAACCACAAACTTTATACAGCCTGTACAGTAGGTCTCGAATAAGAATTCCAGTTTTTGACATTTCTACAACAAAATGCTTCTCATTTTGATGAACTGCACAATTTGAGAGCCAAAAATCACTTGTGTTAGAGGAAAACACTGTTTATTCCATCGCTGCAACTGTAGAAAGAAATGTGAACACAACTTACAATCTTACATTAGACGGACTGTGTATATTGCTGTGTGTGATCTATGCGAAAGCCGCAATTTGAAGAATAAGACTGAAGTAAGAATTATGACAGTAAATTTGAAAGTATTTTTTTACTGGCTTAACTGTCCTATCCCTCTCCTTCCCGCGTAACTACCCTGCACCCAGTCCTCTTATCCGACTGCCAAGAAATACGGTCCTGGCGACGTCGCAGCTACCCTGGCGCGGCTCGTAAATAACCGCGTGGCGTTGCGACGGGGGCTGTCGTGATGCGAGCGGGGAGGTGACGTATCCCCCTGGAGTACAGGTGAGGGTGGTGCAGGTACAGTGTCTAGGACGTGCATGCGCGCGCCTGTGTCAGGGGGTGCCGCCTATCGCGCTCGGCGCACGCGCGGCCGCCTTGACCCCGTATTGATGGCCCGCCGCCGCCCTTTACCGCGGACCATATTTAAACGAGATAACCCTCCTCCCCACCCCCACGTGTCACTCCCTATAGTCGCGGCCGTGACATCTCCCCCGCTGATTTCGCGGTGCGGGCCTCGCTGAGGGCAGAATACTTCTTTGGTGCCCGCGGCTAGCTCAACTCTTACGGTGGAAGTAGTGCCTAATTCCTCACAGTTATGCAACCATTAATACAATAAGTGCATAGTTCCATAAAATTTGCTCCAGGAACTTCCAGAATATTCCGAAATGGTTGATTCTAGTTTTATGTAAGAGGATTGTGTATAATATATTATAGTTTAAAATAAACCTCTGCGACATAGTTATTTTATTTATAAATGAATTAATAAACAATGCAAATTAGATTTTCTGACCCGAGAGTCAGTTGATTTATAGTCTAGATGCATTACAAAGCTATTACATAAAAATAATTCAAGAAACATATTTTTAAAAATATTTGCGCTAATTGGTAGTTACACAAAACTCACATGTTAGAAGTTAATTTAAAAGTTTATTTTATTGCAATCAATTAGACTACAAATTAAGGCTTCAGATTCTGTCATTGCCGGAAAAAACGTTAATAACTTTTGTGTCGGCGTCTGGTTGCAGCAAGTCATTCTTCTGTCGTACACAGAAATACATACAGAAAGCCCAGGCAAAGCCTCTTCGCGGAAGACGGTGGCAACGCCTTTAAAAAATCGACGAATATTCGCATAGTTAAAAAGCGCTCTGTCAATATACACTCCTTTCTTTACACGCTGCAAAGAACTTTTCGACCATGTCTTAAGCTAATTAGGAATAGCACGCCTTAATCTGCTATACATTAAAGTGTTTGGTTCAGTATGTGTGAACACCGACTGCTTCACTGTGCATCTTCAAATTGTGGACGGAGCTCGCCTTTGTAAGCTGTTTTTGACACACGTAAAAAAAAATATATTTTTGATTTTATGTATGTCAAATTATAGCCTACAACATTGTTATACACTGTGAATTTTTTCGGTTTAGTATGTCAGTTGGTTTTAGTGGCGTACGTAAAACCGTAAAGTGCAAATTTTGACGTTTAAAAATTTCCTAAGAGGAAGATTTAATCACAATTTTTGAATAATGTAAGGAAAAAAATATCTTGTTCAAATATAACAATAAAAAAAGACGTTGAAAACTGAGGTGACCGCGCCCTTAACCTCAAGACGCTGGGCATCCAATCACTGACCACAAAGCCGAGATGCAAGTGTGCACGTAAGGCACTGAAACAAAGTGCTGCAGAAATCTTTTCGCGAAATTTCTTGTCTCTAATTATAAACGTAGAGATGGATCGTTTCATGGGTTTTTGAAATAGACTTCCTTATACAGCACGCACCACCTAAGTTGGCGGATAGCGAGCAGGTGGGTTCTTGCATATAATATAGCCTACTATTGTTGGTTAGTAGAACGCCTTTACTGTACTCGGGCTTAGTGTTTTCATCCCGGGGTTTACTGTGTGTTTATGCCATGGCCTAATGTTCGAATTCCGGGAATGTCACCGTATTCTCAGCTGTTGCTACGCGACAACTAATGTGGCACGTACTGTAATCTTGTTCACAGGATTTTCGTGCGAAGCCAGTGAATATAACTCCATAAAAAGGCATACCACTGAAGTGTATATGAACCAGGAGTTACAACACTTCTTCTCGCCTCGCACCACCCGTTCACCCCTAGTGTAATTGAAGGTTTGTCGGTGGCGATCATCACAAAGTTCAGTCGCCTTTCTGTGGCTAACCGCGCGACCTGGAACTCGATGCCGCACGGTTATCCGAAGTCCGGTTTCACGAATTGCGATCGAGCGCGTTTTGTCACGCTGCGGTATTTCCGTTACCTAACCAACACTCTGGTACCTTTCAGTACGTTGTACGACTATTGCCTGTTGTACTAAGCTATAGAATATGTTCAAATGTTCATGTAGAGTTTAAACACTTTTGAAGGTTCTTGTAACTGCTCCATGTGTATTCAGCCGAGTTTAAGGTAAGGCTAGTAAGTGGGCTCTATTTACGTTTCGTAGACAGCGGCGCATAACACAATGACAGGAACTGAGAGAGGAAACAGCCGTCGTCAAGGCGCCCTTCCTTCGCAACCAGAGCTCACTCTGCCCTTCAGAAATATATTTATCAACAATTCAAAAATCCGTAGTTAAGTCTCATCTGTCGATATACACTTCAATACAGGAGAATTCCTTGCCCGTCACAGTATGTGAACTATACACAGTTACAGACAGGAAGTGTTTAACTGTGAATAAGTTTAAACAAACGATGACCCTATTCGTGAACAGTTGACGTTCTTCGCTGTTTTACGCAAGTCTACTGTTAACAAATTGTGTATCAGTAGTGGCCTCAACTATACCTTTGGCTTTTTTCTCGGAGACGGAGCGAGAACTATTATCTTACAATGTGAATAGCCTACAACTGCTTACTGTACTAAAATCGAAGCTTAGGTAATGTACTGGAAACATGTAAAACTTGGATTTTAATCGGTCTGATTACGGTACACTCAGTACGTACCAACTTTAATTTACCCTATCTTATTTTTTACTGAAGATAACACTTCCTTAAGTTTAATTTCGCATGACCTGCCTCTTAAGACTTAAACAGATTATTTCAATTTTATTTGTTTCGTTAATTTTTAATTAATGACAGCCGTGAGAAAGTGTTTTTCTTCTGCAGTATAAATCGCGCATTTCCAACGTTAGAACGCGCTCGAAGCTGTATCCCATGACTTGTCGATGCCTAACTCGCAATATTATATTTGGCGAAAAGTCAACTACGCCTTGGAGCAGTGCTGCGCTGTAGGCGTGTGTTGCGGGCGAGAATGACTGCCGAAGACGTAGGAAAGCTCTCTCTCGCCGAGGCCTCGTTGCAGATGCAGGGTCGCGCAAGGACGCCTGCGGGCAAAGCACTTGGCAGCTCGCCGCCGCGGGATTCCTCCGCGTTTCTGGTTCATCGCGGGTCCCTTCCCCCTCTACAATCTCCTTCGCTTCCCAATGAGCCTTCTCCTCTCCATTATCTCCGTCAACATTCCCCTCGCGTCATCGTCAACCTTCCAGGAGGTGTGCGCGCAGAAGTTGCGGGTCGCCACTCTGGTCTTATTTTTATTTGTTATCCCCTTACATATCTAGGACAGAAAAAAAAAGGGGGGGGGGGTGGAGCCATTGTA
This sequence comes from Medauroidea extradentata, assembly GCA_003012365.1. Lineage (NCBI taxonomy): Eukaryota > Metazoa > Arthropoda > Insecta > Phasmatodea > Phasmatidae > Medauroidea > Medauroidea extradentata. The sequence continues at coordinate 36,250 of PNEQ01077797.1, forward strand.
CTACCTCACTGTTGGCTATCCCACGAATGAGTGCATCACTTTTCTGACTCTCTGACACCTCTGCTGGCTTACCTTTTTTTTTTTTGTGGTCCAGTTTGGATTTCGGTGATCTCCCGTTTCTCCCGCCCCTTCATTACTCCACTGCTCCATTGTGTTCTGTTTTTATCGATGAAGTAGGGAATTTTTTTTGACAACCAGATTCACAAACCTATAGCAACCAGATAATTTACGACAGTTATCTTCTTAGCCGTAAAAAAAGTAAACATCCCATTTCACCAATATGAATGCCCGGAGCTGAGGCACAGGCTCGTGTATTGTCGCATGTTTCTAAATAAGAATCGGTGAATCGGATTGGGCAGTTTCGACAAATTGATTCAGTGAACAGCCACAGGTAATAAGTGAATATTTGCTTATTTCATTTAGAGTGCAGTGAGATGCCTTATATCCGTTCACGATTGTAATGGAGAAGCTAAGAAGTAGTACTTTATTTTTATCAATATGGACTTAGGCGACGTCTGCCTTGAGCAGTTTTGCACGTTAGATACTTTTCATGGTAACGGTATTCTAACAATGACCTTCGACCTTGTCTGAGGTGTTTTTTTTTCTTTCCTTACTTCGGCACAATGGGCACACGTGAAATAGTTTCGTTAAAAAAATATTTTTTCCGCACATTACAGTGCATTTGAAGCGTGTGATAGGCGGACCCTTTAAGGTAATTAACGTAGGTTTGAGATACCTGCGTCCTGACGTTTCGTCCGTTTTTTTTTAATTGAGAAATAAATAATTCAGTTTAGCGGGCAGTGGGTGTTTTAAGTCTCATGAAATCAGCCTCGTCCTGTTTTCTACAAGAAAGGCCAATGATCGTACGACAGTTTTCACCATGTAAGAATAATGTGCGCATTTTCCTTTAATATTGCATACAATTATTATTACTATTCAGTAATGTTGTCTTCAAACGATAGCTCATAATTAGCTTCTAGCTCAGTTGAACGTTTCTTCAGCGGTTATTTTTAATTTTAGTTTTCTTTTATATTGTTTCTGTTGTCACGCATGTAAACATTATCAGAAATACAAAGTCAGTTACTGTTTTTGACATAAGGAATTGGTAGACGTCAAACCATGTCAACTTATTGAAGTATGTGATGAGAAGCGTACACTGACCGGACTTAGAGAGCAAAGTCGTCGCTTACAACAGCACTACCGCAGAGTAACAACTTCCATGCATGTTGGGTGGATTGTGTGACGGCTTACATAGAAGAATGTGTTGGAGCGAAAGTGGCCAAGCTGGAGGACATGCTATTCTGGAGCCCCGCCCACTGGTTGCTGCTCAGGACCGCTGGCAGGCCAGCCGGCTCAGGCTGGTTGGTGATTGTATGCCACGTTGGAGCGCCAGTAAAGATTCACGAGAGCTCTTTACGTCACTTACTGCAGATTGCTTTGTCCAACGATCCGCCTCTTTCCATATCACCCTGGCTTTTCTTCACAGCTCCTAGCAGACCCACACATCCCAGTGAACCTCTTCATGTTCTGCGTAGTTTTTGGCGAATATCTTGTGAAGTCTTCATCTTTTTTTATCAGCTGCTACGAATTTTAAGTTTGGGTTTTTCTGCCGCGATGTTGGTGACGAACTATGCACAGACGACCTCAAGGTCTTAGTTTAGTAAACAACGATTTTTCTTTCGAGGCCAAAATCTTTTAGGCGGTATATTGTAAATTTTTGTAATGCACACACTGGAAGACAGTAATTTTTTATTTGCATCAACATATGAGAAAATTGTTAAGTGAAGCAAAGAATATCAATTATTTTCGAAGTTACGTCAGTATGTCAGCAATTTCGTATTGTTTACGAGTGCTATAGCTTTATCGATTTGAGATCATCTTGCAAATCATAATACACCACATCTAACGTTATGGCCTTGTATTCACAGATAAAATTGTTTCTTTGGTCTCTCTTGCATTCCTATACTACTCATTTAATTTGTGTTTCTTCCACATATTGGGCGCTTGTTACCACAATCGCATTTGGGTCGACCCTCTTAAGGATTCTATTATTGTTAACGCCTACCAATTCCATCCGTTGGTAACTGCAAAATTAAAAATTTGCAGCGTTTAGCAAAGAATTCGGCGACCTAGTCACCTGCTGCAGTTGACCGAGTACCGCATTTAAGTCCACGACCCAGTTACATGTACCATTAACTTTTAGGATTGTGTGGTGTTAATGTGACCTAAAAAGTTGATAGCCATTTTCCAGTGAGCTGTTATCGCTAGTTTGTGTGGATAGATCAACTAGCGTATCTTTCAGCATTTGTTGCGTGATTCGTGTTGTCACTGTGTTGGTAAGTTCAATATAGTTAGGTGCCGAGCGAGGCGGCACAACGGTAACACGCTGGACTTTCATTCGGGAGGACCCGGGTTCGATCCCCGGCTCCGGCCATACTGATTTTGGTTGTCCATGGTTTCCCCATATCGCTCCAGGTGAATACTGGAATGGTTCCTTAACAAAGGCCATGACCGACTCCTCTGCCAACACCTGTCGTTCCAAGTTGTTTGTCACCGTCTCTAATGATCTCGCTGTCACTGCAAGTAACATTTTCTGATACTTTGGAAGGCAGAATATAATTATCAATAATAATGTTAGATTTGCTGTATGTAGTTGATAATAAATCGTGAAAAAGAATAAAACCCTTAGTTATTTGACGTCAGCGGCCAACTTACCTGGCTTGACATGTGGGATACATTCAAATATCTTTGGAGTTTGCGTTTTAAATGATTATTATCACTAGTATTCAAAATAAAGGATCTTATTCTCAGAGTCTTGACCTGGTAAAATAAAACGCACTTCAGATAATGCTGGAATGATATTTCAAAATATCTTGACCGAACACGAGCACAACTATGATTTAAATATGCAGTAACATATGCTAAAATTTACACTCCGATTAATATGTGTGGTCGCCGTTTAATATCTCATTACAAAAGCAGTGTGATGAAAATTTAGATGGCGTGTTCAGAGGTTAACGCGTTGCGGTGACATGGCGCAACGTACTGCGCATTCTATTGTCGACCTTATCTGTCTTTTGCTTCTGTGCCTTGAAGGCAGAAAGTATCTTCTGTTAGGCATCTGATTGAAAGTATAAATTGCAAATGAAAGCGTTCCTACGGCTGTGTTGTTTTACCGTTCACGTATTCCTTCGCATCATAATTTCAAATCTAGTTTTAGATCACATAAACTTGATTAGCATTAACTGAAACATTCATTGAACTGGGATTATAAGTGTTGTTTGAAGCGGAAGTAGACTACTGTCAAAAGACAACAAGATAACGGAACAGGTAACCTTTAAGAGGCCTCCCTAGATAAGCTGTGTTTGTGTGTGTGTGAGGCAGGAGAGGTAAGGTTGTCGTTGACCGACGTATGTAATACATTATCGCCTCTCCGCGCAAGCCACTCAACTGCCTTGCGGTGCTTTACTGTTATCCGTTTTCCTATGGGGCTTTAAGCGGCGACCACATTATTTTATTTGTGGCCGGTATAGTTCAAAGTCTTAACGCTTGTTTCTATTGTTGTGTTTTTAGAATTCGGTTGTTGTTATTTCTGATGTCTGAAAAACACATTTTTTTTTGCCATTTTGAGGGACTCAAAAATGATGTTTTAAATAAACTTGCTGAATTTTTGAAACTACAGTGACATGGTTCGAAGTGTGTGTTCTTTTCGTAGATATACACATATAATGCGCGTTTAGTAGTTTTGTCAAAAAAAGAATAATCGCAACTCGCTGCAACGCATTTCAACCTCAGGTAGGGATGCCCCTTAAATGTGGTGTTTGAGTTTACCGAGTTTTTCTTCTTTTAGACGATTTTAAAATCCAGCGCGTTATCCGTTAATACAGTAGGCCTACTTATGCCAATGTGTATTTTAGTATAATTAAAATGTAAATGCCATTTCCTCCAAATTGTATATATTGACGCATTCGTTTTGATGCACGCCCAGTTAGGAAGGGAGAACTAAAGACATTATGTGCTATCATAACTCGTACTATCATGTATAAAGAATCTCGCTTACATACATGGCTCATCCGACATTCGAACCTGGTGCCTTACAATTTTTGACGTCATTATTCGCATGGCCTTTGCAGTCGGTAATTTTTTTTCCTGCACTAATGTGTTAATATGTAGTGTTATAATACGGATATCTTTCATGTTTGTTACGGCTGATAATGAAGTTCACGAGATAACACAATAGTATATGTGTGTATGATTTTGGTTTCTACACTAGTATTTGCGATATTATGTTCACGATAATAGTGAAAACGTTGAAAGATTCAACACTATAAATTGTTTTGTATTTTTAGAAGGAAAATTTTTGGAAGCCCAGTTGCCAGATAAATTCCTTGTAAAACTACAGTGAGGTACAAAGTATGGGTTTGTAACATTACGATGTATAGCCCTGTATTTGTTTTTGCAGTAAAGGAAAAATTAAATTTTAAATACCAATGTTAGCACTAAATTAATTTATTAAATAACTTTCGAATAAATACATTTTGCATGAAATTATTTTGAAAATAAGAAAAGATTCATGTAAGCACTCAGATTCGAACCCGCATCCCCCGAATACGATTGTGTAGCATCCATTACTTAGGGGCTAACACCTCAACCACTGGTGACAAAAACAAAATTACAATAAACAATGTAAGGTGGGTGGCGAATCCCTATAAATTTGCATGCTAGTTGCATTTTTTTGTATGTATACATTCAATGTAGATTTCGGCGATACCGCTTTTTTTTTTAATTTGAATTTCGTTTTTCCAGAAATATTGCGGGAGGTATAATGTAATCTGAAACGTTTTGATTTTGTGCTTGTCCTGCTCCGCGGACGAGTAAATATTTTTGACAACTTGTGTCTTAAAAAAAAAAAAAAAAAAACAACCTCTAATCTGTTATCTGCAAACCGTGTGTCATCTAACTCCACTTAGTGAGTGAAGGAAAAATAGTTTAACATGAAGGAATAAACTGGAAATTAGTGCTTGATGATGCACAACTGGCCGCATGGAACTGTCAGGTGAAGTATATACGTTTATTGAATAGATCATGTCAGTCATGTTGTAGTGCGAACTGTGTACAGATTCTTGTCGTTCCAAGTATAGTTTCGACAGAGTTAGGGGTGTCCAAGTGGGGGGGGGAGAAATTCTAATTTTATATTTTTATGAAATATTGTTTGTTTTGTAGACGTTACTTGGGAGTACATTTTCCTCTTGCGAAAAAAAAATTAGTTCAACTTGTTTTCCCATAATGGCACTTCAAAGACGAAATTTGCACGTTTTTAGTTCTTATAAGCCGCAAAAACAAATGAAAATAAATACATTTTAAAAATTCGCTCTGAAAGTTCATGTTACGGGCTACTGCTTGACATGTAGGCCTACCATTACAATTATTTTTGTATTTACAACAATATATGAAATTTTGAGTTTTTTTGCTTCTTTTATAGATTTTCTTTTTTTAAAAAAGAGGAAAATGTACTCCCAAGTAACTTCTACAAAACTTACACTATTTCATACAAATGTAAAATTAGAATTTTCCCCACTTGGATGTCCTTAAGGCTATGCTCTTCTATTTATTCTATTTTTTGCAATATTTGTTTAAGTTTAAACCAAAGCAAATATCAGAAATTTGTTGTTTTAAATTTTTTTTCTGTGATAGCTAAGATGTTCAAGACAAGAAATTATTGCTTCAACTAAGCCAGTTAGCAAAATTTTTGTTAATTACATAATTTGCTACACCGTAGTATATTGCTGTCTTGAAAAATTATCAACATGGTGATAACCGTTTTAAACGATACAGCCAAACATTTTTTTTTATATTTGCAGTAGTTTACACGGCTTAAAAAATAAGTATCGCGAAAACGGTATGATCAGGGGGGGGGGGCATGGCCAAATTTGTTTATTTGGTGCTGAAAACAGTACGGACTCGCGTAATTTCACGACCATTTTTTTTGGTGAATTATACGTTACTCAGCCCGTATTGTAACTTGCTAACGACCTATACCAGTGGTACACGGATGAGCAGAATATCGCCCGCCCGCGACTTGGTTACGGAATCGACCCGTGTACTCACATTTCCGTAACGGTTGTCTTCGGTTGCTGCGCGAGAGAAGACCAAGTGCCCTAGTTTACAGGACCAGGGCAGCAAGACGCCCGAGGTTCCTAACGTGGAGGTCGATGCCTCCCGCCCCTCTGTGGCAGCAACAATATGGGTTAATCTCTCACGACAAATCTTCGCCTGGAAGGCAGTTACGCAGGCAGTCGTCGACTCTACCCAGCTGGTGATAATCCCACTTCAAGCACGCAACAACACAATTTACTAGCGTCTGGCGTGTAGTGCCACTCGTGGAGGGAAGGAGGAGAGGCGGAACCGTACTCGTATCTCCACCTTTTTTTGACCTGCTTCGTGACGTCAGTATCGTGTTTTGGGGCTACTTATCTGCTGGCTTGCTCCAGTGGGCCACGTCCCGAACGATCCTGTTCACGTTTCTTAGGCTGGCTGTATATTGTTTCGGTTTTGTAGTTTTCTGTGCTGTAGTCACAACATTAATGTTCTCTTACCAGTTATTAATTTGTAGTAACAGCATTTAAGTATAAAGACTATATGAAGCTCATGTTTTAATTAATAAGTACTTACGCAGATGTACGTGCGTGTATTCTCTCTCTCTCTTCTTTACTACTTAATTTTGGTATATTATATAATTTTAACAAAGCTACGTTAAGTACATTCTAAATGTAATGTTTTTTAAATCAGAACAGAGAAATATCTTGATTTAATGCAGCAGTCACAACAGGAAAGTATTGTACTAATTATTAATATATTCAAAACAATGTAGGTTTATACATTTATGTATGATTTGCGTTTAACTTCTGTATTTTTAGATATAAAATATTAAGTAGTTTTGCAGTTTTTACATTTCAGTTAACTAAACTGTGATACAAATTGTATCAAAAGGCACACTGCTTAGTTTCGCTTTACAAAAATAAAACAAGAAAATAAATATTACAGATCAACAAACATGGCACGCTGTAGTAACTGAAAGAAAATATTTGGGAATGTTTTTCCGGTTTGAGGTGTAGAACAACAATTATTTTAAGTTTCTACAAATATTCCACTGTCAGAGTTCTTAATATAAATTTATGTAATTAATTTATTGGACTTGAAGGTATGCAAAATAAATGATGTTTACTGTGTTTTCAGAAAAATATTTGTTAATGCAATTTTTTACAGCATTTAACATGTGACTTCTAATTTCAGTGTAAATTATTTTGGTTTTAGTAAGTCCGTTGGTTTACGTTAGATGTGTGCCGCTCTTATAGGAAGTTCGGAATAAAGTGAGCACTCAAAAAAGTCCTGCTAAATTTCTATTTTCAGCTAATTTGTATTTTTCCGCGCGTAACGGCTAACGACGGGAAACGTCTGACCTCTCTAGACACTTCACTTAGTGTTTGCGCGTGTAAGATAAATTGTGCAGTCTGTAGGAACCTATATAGTTTGATTAAAAGGTTATTAATTAATTATACAAACACAAATATGCCGATTTCAATCGATTTTATTTCGGCATATTGGAAAATACACGTAATTATATTCGGCAATTCACTGCCAATCATACAAGGAGTAATGTAACCAAAATGGCAAACCTTGCGAGATGATTCCTTGTAAAAAATGAGGCAAAGTTATATAATACAATATTTTGGCTGTCGAAAATCTTAGGGAGAAATTCGCGACTGAATATTTAAATAGTAAACCAACATTTGTTAAAATTGTAAGTAGTAAGTATTCAATTGCCAGTTGCGGTTTGATTATAACAAGATCTTCAATCTGTGAAAAAATGTTATTGAATAATTTGCACCGTCGTTAGGTAATGAAGTGTGTATAATCATTTTTTTTCGTATTCAATTTCTTACCAATGTATTTTTGGAGTTTAAATGACACAATTTGTAGCATGATGTCTAAATGAACAAAAATGGTAGCCTTTTAACACCGCCAAGAGGACTGATTGTGAGAAAATGGAAACAAGGTAGAAAATCTGGAGCCGTACAGGTAGACAACACGCTATACAAGGAGTCAAAAACTTACAATATATAGGAGTCATCTCGCAAAGTTTTTAAGATTATCTTATTAACAGCCTGTACACCGCCCTCGTGGAACAAAACATAACGGCCGTGTTCACTGCCTCATACGATGGCTGTGTGTATGTCTGGTGGAAAGTGAAATACTCGTGCAGTTCGAACAATTCCTTATATCCAGGTAGTGTACAGTTTGTCCAGAAACAAACCCTATAGAAAAAAATGAGCACACCACGTAAATCCTGGGCCAAATTGGAGAAGGAAATGTTAGTGACAATATGCCGCACGATGACATTTTACATGCACATTGTAGCAACATAGCACTGTAGTTAGCCCCCTCTAGAGCTCAATATATATTAATAAATAAAAATAATAATAGAGCAACGACACCTGATGGGGATAGACTGGTATCAGTTCGTGGGGATAACTTATCAATTATCACTTACACAGTTATCGACCGGGTTCTAAAATTATTAAATTAAAAATATTTACTAAACAATAGCACGTAGGAGTATAAAAAATAGATAAAAACCTATTCGCAGACCTACCGAATGTATATATATATATAATTCATTGAAATCGGTTAAGCCGTTTCGGAGGAGTATGGAAACAAACACTGCGACACGAAAATTATATATATATATCTCCTGACCTGCATATTATGGTTACAGGTTAAAATCCCGAGCTCCAAAGTTTCATTCTACGTACGTTTACTTGACGTAACGTACATAAAGTAATACCTGGACGTGGAGCACGAAAGGGGACTATCTCCATGCAGTGTTGCCACATTGTACACTTAAATGTCGTACAACATTTTGCCTCGTACATTTTCTTCTCCAGTTCAGCCCACGGTTCGCGTGGTGTGCATACAGTAGTATATGCTGTTGTTTCTGGACATCCTGTATAGTCAAGTACATGGAACAGCCGCTACTGGAATATAGTGAACATTCAGCCAACGTGTACATAAAAATCCGTGGAGTAATAATGGCAGCGGGCCACCTTAGATCGCCATTCATTCGACTGTCTGTCAAATCAAGAGGCGCGTCGAAGACGCGGAGATAAGGTGGCCTTTATCAGCTGTTGACAGTCATCGTAAAATAGCTATTCCGAGACGCAGGCCGCTAACCCGGGTCTTGCAGTATGAATTAAGGCCGCCGTATACCTGCACGTTATACAGCTTGAGCTATAATGGCGACCTTGAAGCGCGCATTTAATGCCGCGTCGCCAACTGAGCTATAACGTGCAAAGATTCCCGCCGATCCATTTTTACTATGGAACTCTAAACGATAATTTTATTGGTGGAAAGTCTATAGCAAAGTTCAGTTCACGTTTCGAGTTTTGCATACATTCGGTTATAGGCGGTTCACTTTAAAGTGAGCAATTCCCACACACATAAAATAATAATATAAAAAATATTTATTGGGGCTATAGAAGTAAAGTTTTGAGAGTTGTGAAATGTTTACACTACACTCTAAATTTGAATTATTGAATATTCACTCATCCACACTGATTAATGTAGCAGTTTCAACAATTTAAATCAGTGAAAATAGTCACTGTTTTATTAGTGATTCTTCACTGATTTCCTTTGAGTGCCAACATCTCACAAGTGAATAAGTGAATATTTACTGTTTTTTAAATTGTTTTCAAAGAACAGTTTTTACTCATTTAATCAGTGAAATGTTACTGGTAAGCTGCGGACATACACTAATTAACTTGTGGAATGTTGGCACTCCTTATCGGAATCAGTGAATAGTCACCGATTTCTCAGTGGTTTCTACTGATCCAATTTGTTAAAACTGCTCCATCCATCGGTGTGAATCAGTTAATATATTTACTAATTCAGATTTATGGCGTAGTTATGGAAGTTTTTGTATTGTAAAGTAAAGATGGCGGTGTAATGGTTCACAAGAATTGTAGGTAGTGCTCGGTTTATCCTGAACAACGTGTACATTTTGAAGTGCGACACTCTGAAAAGGCCGTGTTTAGCGATGTTGGAGTGCCTGGAAACACTAGTTTTAATGAGCATGGTATCTCAACATCATTCCGTCCTTGTCCGAAGTGATTTTTCTCTTTTCGTCCTTCCGCTCAATGAGCAGACGTGGAATAGTTCCGTAAAAAATAAGCATATTTACGAACACGCTGCAACGCATTTGAAGCCCGTGGTAGGCGGCTCTCTTAGTTTCTATTGTTCGGTTGCTGGTCTCTGTGTGTGACCTCGCCTGCCAACAGCAACACAATGCAGTGGATCAGTGGATCGATACACATTGTTGCTTTCAATATGAAAGTTGAAGCTCTGTCGGTTGGTATGCCTGGCCGCAGACGTGGGTTGTGCTTTCGCAGGCGTACGCTTTGACAACAAAAATATTTGGTGGCAGAATACATCATATTTATATCTGTGTTAAATATACGTGGGTACGTAGCTTCGGTTATAAGCACGTTTTGTTGGACCGTGGTAGGGTGTTGTTATGTTTTGCTTATCACATGACGTAGGGTTTGAGCAAGATGTCGGTACGTCAGGTGTTTTGAAGTCCAGTATAATCTTAAAGTTCTGTGGTCTCTTATTGCATATTTGCGCGAAATACAACACATAAAATAAATATATTTCACTATAATAATAGCCATTATGACGTCAGATTTACGTACATGATTTTGCTACAATTTCATATTATTTTTTCTGCTTCACTTAGAAAGTAGTAATCTAGTAGGCCTACACAGTTATAAATTTGTAGTAAACAACACTTACTGGCATCCTTTGCCTTTTCAGACTTCAACTGTACTGAAATTTGGCCATGTTATTTATTGAAATATTATACTGACTTTTGGTGATTTTTTTTTTTTTTGCAAAACTTACCCGAGTAGTGTTGGTGAGTGGCAGTTGCGTAATAAGGTCATAAAAAACGTTTTTATTCAAAATGGAAGTAACTGCTGTACCCAGTGCAAACAATTTATCAGTAACACAGGTAATTTACCTGGTAAATATTTAGGTTCTGAAAATGTTATTTATTGCAAATACTTCCTCCGTGGTGTTCTCCTGTATAATGAAAAACTACCTCGCCTATGAAAGTGTATTGCCCACCTATTCATTGTTGCTTACATTCGCTTTTACACACAAGGTGATGGTTGATAAATGTTTCGAACTATTAGATGTTACATCAGAGGCCTGTCGTAAAAAATAACGCATGTGCTAGATTTGGAACGTTTTCAGAGGTACGCTGTTACGCTCGTAAGAATACGTATTCAGATCGTCGGAACTGAGTTTTACAGAAGTGGATGTAATCACTTGTTCGTCTCAAATACATGGTAAGAATATAATGATAATTCAATATGCTGCAGGGATATTATCAAGGCCAAATACCGCCAACTATTGCGAGCTATGCATTGTGAATACATGCGCGTAGAATTTGTGCATTGCGTAAAGCGCAAGGCGTTTTTTTTGTATTGGCGTTGTGTTTATCCGCAAGCACAATAATCTACATTACTAACCCGAATATTTTACCGTGCGATATGGTGTTCGAATACTCAAGTTTAATGTCGTATCCCACACCGCTTGCGTACGCGCCGGCTACAATTTAGCACTACACAACAAATTATTTGGTTACGCCAAGCAACATTTTCTTTCACTGAACCAAACTGGTCTCTGAGTAGAGAATTGTGTGATATTCTTGAAAGGCTAATTTACGATAATAGCTTGAGTTAAGCTGTTTTATGTAGCGTGCTAGTTAATTAACACGATCTACGCTAAAATATGCAACAGAATCGAGTCGCTGGTAGCTAAATGTTACCGTGTTTCCTTCTTGAATTAAGAAGTGGCTGTTTTCAGAGCTGGCTCTTACAAATTTTTAGAGTCGCATTCGGGAGGGTCCGGGTTCGATCCGTGATAGCTGGGGTAGTTCCTTAATATAGGCAATGGCCGATCCCTTTCCCTATTCCTGTACTTGTGTTAACTTGTGTGCAAACAGTCCCTAATGATGTTGCTGTTGCCGAGACTTCAAGCCAAACAAAAAAAAACATGTTTTTGTAAATATTTATTTGTAAGTGTTTCGCTGTGTACTCGATTTGCAAAAAAAAAAAAAAAATCTAGGAGAAGTCAGACGTTACTTTAGTACAACTTCAGCTAACTTACACTGTTTTAAAAGTAAATTTATAGTACTGGACCGATTTCAGATTGAACGGAACTTGCTACAAGACGTAAACAATGATCGAAAACCTATTTAAAGTAGAAATTTCAGTCTAGTTGGGCACGTAAACATGAAATGAACCCTGGATTGAATACTGTGTAGAGACGTATTTTAGCCTAATATTGACTTACAGATTTAATGACTCTCAAAAAATAAAGAGGCAAACGTGTATTATTTATTAATTTATTTGGCACCTCTCGTAAGCCCAAAATGAATTTAACCTCGGACATATAACCGAACAAACAATCCAACGTGGCGACTGCTTAGTTTCGTTTAGTTCTGTCTAATAGGTTTCTTGTAACCATGTAAGTCCGGATTCTGCACTCAAGTGAATTTGTTGGATTTGTCACTCCACTCCTACTTCAGTTCGGTCTGAGGCTACGTGCGTTTGTGTGCATAACACACGTTCGATAGAGCTCGAAGGGTGCCGCTGACCGGCTTAATGTAATGCAGTATCACCGACACGCAATCCACTCAAATGGCGTGCAGTGTTTTACTATTATTTTTCTCTAAGAGATTTTAAAGCTCGCTCTTTAGTTTTGCAGTGGTTTCGAAAATATATATTTTTTTAACGAAACTTAATACATATATCAAATCGTCATTCCTATAGTTTTAAGACTTACATACCATAGCTTGTATGTGCATTTTTCTTGTTAACACCAAACGGATTTTTAGATTTTTGCTTCTTAAATATCACATATTTTGTGGTTAAAATAAGCCAAAATGAAGCACTATATATATATTTTTGGTAGCAAACGTTATATTTTTTTAAAAACGCTCTCGCAAATTTGTGTATCGTACGACTGTAAAGAGTCTAATAAAATTTTTTCAAAGCATTTGGTTAAAATAATATTCGCGTTATTTGCAATTGTTTGAAATAAATGAAAGAACACGACCTTAAGTTGTTGCCATATAATTTTATTTGTGGGCGATGCATACTGTTTTAAAGTCTTAACACATGTTTCTATCTGTGTGTTTTTTAGCATATGGTTGGTATTTTCCCACACACGAGAGTATAAATAAAAACAGTTTTCAGCGATTTTCAGAGGTCTTAAGTCATGTTTTTAATAAACGTGTTGAATTTTTGAACCTATAGCAGTGCAATATGAACTATACAATTTTATGCTTATGTATGTAGAAGTAAAATGTTCTTGGTTTTTTTACAATAGTTTTTTTTTACATAAGACTGTAAAATATTTTGGAATTTCTTTCAGCTCGTAATCTTTGTGGTAGAACTAATTGTTGTTTTATTACATACTTTTTTTTGTCATTCTGCTCTAAAAATAATACAATTTCGATTATAATGACATCCCCTCATCGCCAAAACACTGTGTTTTTCTCCATTCTGGCAATAGACCTACTTCAGCAGACGCACGTGCTCAGTCCGCAAATAGAATTGACTTGTTTCCAACCTAACTGCCGTAGCTAATGCTGGCGTTTGTAAAGTGACAGCCGTGTAATTAGCTGTCGGGTAAGTCACATGTGCTAGCTACGGGTAGAGAATGCGCAGTGGTTGTGCTTCATCGTTTGCCGTCATATCACCTTAAAATATCCTTCCGCAACATTTGTGCACTGCATATGATAGTTGTGGCTGCTTTATAAAATTACAAGTTGACAAGAGTATTTGCGCAAGTAAATCTGATAAATATTAAGTGCTCGTAATTTTTAAAATATATATTTGTATTTTTGATGCTCGTTGTGGTGTTGGAACACATTTGCTGTATGTTTTCTTACGATTCCAGCATACATTTTTGTTGCGATGAAGCGAGAATGCGACTTCATGAAAACACAATTTTCGTGCCCGTGGGTAGCGTTCAAGGTATTTTGTACGAAAACATACTAATTGCCAAACGTGTTCGCATATAATCGATGGTTCAACTGTCAGCCGATACCGTTAGCTGCCCTTGAGCGGGGCACCCCAAGACGAAATTCTTCTACCTGGAATTTTCGGATGCGACCCAGTTTATTGCTGTCACTGGTATAGCGAAGACTTATCTGTATGAGGTTGTACGCCATTATGAACAAAGCGAGCCTAATTTGTAGTAATGATTCTGCTTTTAGGCCGGGATTACAAGTTTACGTAAGTAAAGAACGCTTTGGTAAACACATCTGAATGGGACATACCACGACCGCGTCGCTTTATACTTTCGTTCACCTTCACGTAGCGAAAACCTTGTCAGTGTCGAGCTTTTAAATTTTAAGTGGTGACGTGGAGGAATAGCACGTGTTATCCTCGGTCAATCACTTTTCGGAAGAATTAATGTCTTCTGTTGCATCATGTTATCGTTTCCTGTACTCGACAAATGATTTTCTGGCATTTTTCATTGCTTACGCGAATGATCGTATTATGGCACCTCAGTCGATCACGCGTTACGTACACGTGAACCTGGTAAAGTGGTATGTGATAAATGGAAGCGAAGTCATCTTAATCCCGGGTTTAGTCTGTACGTGGAAACAATAGCGACAGAGTCAAAACAGCGAAGTATTAGCGTAGCAGCGTGAAGTGCTTTTCTAAGGAAGAGGTGGGCGAGGAAAGGACGTAGTACATTTATTCGTTGGACAACGAGGTTGAACTGGTATTAAGAAAGGACCATTATTGGGTTTAATGATGTATTTCGAGAAAAGATATTTCGGTGGACGTAATTATAATACGTTAGTATGCGAAAGAGAAAAACATCAATAAACTCGTTGTGTAGTGTAGTAATATTAGGTACTCTCATTCCGGTACCTTCAGTTCTCTTACGTTGGTTTTCCTTATTATTGAGTCAGATATATGTTGTACTTAAACAAATTTGCACAGTTACTTAAGAATAGTTGCATTTAATGTTTAGAACTGCAACATGACGGATTTAAGGTACAGGCCAGTAAAATGATTGAGAATGTATGTAGTGTAGCACTTCGTTATCTAACAAAAAATGTTAAACGAGCTCTAACAAACTCAAGTGGATAGTAAAATAGGACTGTATCTCAAGATGCGTTCAACATTTCTTAATACAGGTAGACCATTTAGAAGTTATATCTCATGAGAAGGGCAATTTTGTCAGCGAAATTGAATAATGTCAGAACCGTCATACTTTAGAATATATTAATAAAATAGTTACATAAATACCATAAGCTGGGGTGAGTTTGGGACACTTGAAAATCTTTTTCGCATAAATGGGAGCCCTGAATGAAGAAATTTGTTTCTAATAAATTGTAAATATCCACATGAAATTACATTAATATTTACTCGCAGTGAAATTCATGAAAAATAAAAATAGTATAAAAGTGACACAAAGCCACTCCACGTGTCCAAAGTCACCCCCGCTGACGGTACAGTCATTTGGGGTAACTTTACCAGGGATTTTCTTTTGTATAATAGCTTTGTGGCATTCAAATATGCAAACTTTAAGATTTACAAATTTATTCATCTAGAACACAGCAGTATTGTTAAATTCTGAAATTCTTAATTTGAAATTAAACTAGGCTGGTGGTACAAAGTTGGCCTGACCGGTACAAAGTTACCGCAAACGACTGTATAATACTTACTTAAAGCATATAAATTGTATACCTCTACTATAAACAGCATGTAATTAATGGTGAAGTTTGACTCATCTAGAAATCAATTTAACTTTGTATTTTACTGACAATTTATGCAATAATCACCATAACAAGGTACCTACCTGCATCCCTTCAAACTAAGGTACTGGCACCACGCAGGTCCACAACTTGACTATCAATCCCAATTTGTCTATTGTCCATGGAGTTGATATTCAACTGGGTTACAAACCTTCTCTTCTGGTACACATTTATTAAAAATGGCAAGGCAACGCTGTGTTAATTTTTTAAAGAATATTGTTACAGCTTATATTGTCTAAAATACGTACATTAATCTAAAATACATATTAATGTGAATATATTAATAACATTGTTATTTGCTTTCGCGGACGTTGTCTGTGAAATCTGTGTTGTATTCACGTCACTGTCGTTTCTCTTCCCTTCGTTTCGGAAGACAATGCAGATTCCGCCTTCCCCATGTTAAAGAACAATAGCTTTATTTTCGTCGATGTCGCTTGAATTCGGCTACAGTTCCCACACCCCCTCCCAAATACCGTCAGAATACCCTTCATGAATGATGCATTTACATGATACATTTAACTTTTCAACGTACTAAATAAAGCTATTTGCTAATGACATGCGTAGTGTAGATGCGTACTTTCAGTTCTTTGTTATTTCGTTGTAACATTAAATGTTAACTAAGATAGTGAGTGAGAGATTTTGGTCAGCGCTCAACATCTAGGTCTTTAGCACTGGTGAGGTGTGACATGAGGTGAGTATGGAGCAGCGTAGGAATGAGAGGGCGGGGGAAACGGGAGATCCCCGAGAAAACCCATCGGCCAGCGACATCGTTCGACACGATTCCTACATGGGAAATTTCGGGGACGGATCCCGCCGGGAATCGAACCCGGATCGCCTCGGTGGGAGGCAAATGGTCTGACCATTCAGCCACCGACTGGGATAAGGAAAACAAATCCTTAGCCGAAGATTACGCTCCTCCGTCGGACAACTTACGCAGCGAAATACAAATGTTGTATTCATACTATATAAATTTTATATTTCGTTGCATAAATTGTCCGACGGAGAAGGGGAACTTCGGTAGTCTTCGGTTCAGGATTTGTTTTCCCTATCTCAGTTACGAGGGCCTGATCTTCAAGGTGAAGTCGTTGCCTGACTTACACGAACTCTTAAGCATTTGTAATTATTTCATGCTAAATATATCATCTCTCGGTTTGTAATAAATGAATCGACAGTTTGGAAAATAAGTAAATAGTGATGATAATTAGAATTCCGCAATTTAATGTTTTTCGTAAAATTTTTACTTGACACCAAATGTCTAGTTTCTGAAGAGTGGCCCTTACAAAATTAATTATAAATGAATTTGTATTGTTTGGTTTTAAAATGCCAGCATACGAAGAAATGTAGAAAAAAAACTACGACTGTCAAACAAGTGCTTGCTTTGTTACCGCTTTTATATGTATTGTGCCATTTTAACTTTTATGCGTCATTTTAAACACAAGTTAGGCGTGCGGGCAAAGTTTCCCGCTTCCGCTTCAGCAAGGGAACTTGTTTTTTGCTGTGTGCAGATATTTGCCGACCTCTTTTATCCTTGTGAAGTTTTTATTTTCTCTCTCCCCTTTTCCCTTATTCTGTGCACACAGCGAAGGTTTCATGAATTCTTTGCGCTATGGAATTTGAGCCACGATGCTAAAAGAGAAAATCAACTATTCCCTCCCCTTTGCCAGTCATATGATTTCTGTACGTATGCTCCTTGTTTGAAGAGCTTCCCGGCTGAGTTGCGAGATGCTTAGCCTACTTTCCCGATATAAACCGAGCTAGTTAGAGCGTTACCGACATGGTAAAGTTTATCATACAGATCCGAGTGTAAATGTTAGTATGTTTTATACATTCGAAATAAGGTTAAACGTTTCGTCATGGTCGTGGAATTGGAAATTTAAGTGGCAAACCTATCGTTGGACGTGACTCTGTAGCAAAGTTCAGTGAACGCTTCTGTCGTAATCTCGCATCCGGTCATAGTACATTTATAGACACAACAATCTTAATAAAAGCGTTTTCAGATATGTTGCAGGACATTTAAATAATATTTGCAAATTGTGTATGACGTATTGGAAGTATCGTTCCCTCATCGTCGTTTGGTCCGTATACATTCATAATTACTTGGGGCATGTAGATAGTTACGTCATAAAACGTATTTAAATTACGATACGTTTAAAAGGTGAATAATTTTACGTCTCACTGCAATATACAAAAAGTTTAAAGCGATGGGATATCAGTAAGAATTTATTAGTTTGTAGACATACGCCATTGATCATGTTTTGTTGACCAAACTTGTGTTGAATGACAAAATACAAAAACAGAAAGATAAAAAACAGGGGGAAAACAGAAAAAAATCAATTCCAGAGGATTTTCGTCTTGGTGTTCCGACCAGCTGTATCTCAAGTCTGAAAACGGAAATAGATTGCAATTCCCGAAACGCTGTATTGTCATTTGTTTGTTGTCCACTGTCCACTGTTTACAAATAGTTATTCAGTGGCCGGGTTATTTCACAAATATCATTGGTATTTGTACTGAGAAGCATTGCAAAACTACAAAAACAATGCTAGTGCAAAATACAAGTTTGTTGATGAAAACTCTGCTGCCACATAACTTACGTAATGTGTAATATTACACAAAAATTTTTGCTGTTTGGGATGAAGGGTAGTGAATGATTTTCATAGGTGTTAACGAATGAATTATTTCACATAGTTAGTTGGCATTGACTCACATTTTATGGGGCCGTGGTGGCCGAATGGTCAGAACATTCGCCTCCCACCGAGGCGATCTGGGTTCGATTCCTGGCATGTGGGAATCGTTCTGGACGATGCCGTTGGGGTGGGTTTTCTCAGGGAGCTCTCGTTTTCCCCACCCTTTCATTCCAGTGCCGTTCCATACTCCCCCCATGACACACCTCACCAGCATTAAAGATCTCTATATGTTAAGCGTTGACCAAAATCTCTCGCTCTCTCACAAATATTTTATCAACTTTCTCCTATACGCTTTGCTTATGGGCAGTTACCATTATATATGTACACACACACACACACATATAAACTCACATGTATGTACTGTATGTATATATTCAAATAGACTATGAAATGCTACGGTGTAAACTACTAGCTATCCAGTGTGTCCGAATCGAATATTAGCTCTGTGATGTTAGGTACCAGCTGTCGAACTCTGGAACAGGTTTATTTTTCCAAGCGCATTTGACGTTTTCGTTGTTAGGAAGAAGTTGCTCAAGGAAGATGGCGCAACAATCCTCACATTCAGAACCCACGTGCGAGCCGTCACCGATCCATTGCTTTCACATCCATCACCGCCTTTCGACGAACTTGTAGCGCAGTTTTGTCGCTGACTAGCTAATTGGTGACTGCTGGGCGTTGTAACGGTCATTGCTCCAGCGAGATCTCCGTTCGACGTACGCCTTGGCAAGAACGAGAGCCGGAGATGTTCACCGCGTTTTCAGAACATTTGTGTTATTATTAACTTTGAATATTTTATTGAAACCCCGTCAGCATCATTGCAGTTGGAGAAAAAAAAATTATCTGAGGCGGAAAAGATTAGTTGGTGATGACAAACGTAGTGTCATGAATAAAATGCCTGATTCTGTATCGGTAAAGTTTTTGCTGAATACCTTCTTTAAATAAAATTTGAAGCATATGTAAATTTACTTCGTCTGTTGATCCCCAGCAGGGGCGGATACAGCTCTAGGTTTGGGGTGTTGGAAAAAAAAAGGGGGGGGGGGGCAATTCCTTAAAAAGTAGCTAGCCCACACTCAGAGTCAGAAAAGGGGGGCCAAGATATTCTCCCCCGGAAAATTTTAGTATTTTTGGTGCAAAATGGTGCTGTTTAAGACGCTTCCTAAACAGAAAAAAATTGATCGTACCTCTTAAATTTTTTAAAATATTTAATGGATAAACTGTACATAAAATATCAGATTATTTTGGGGGGGTAGGGGGGGGGTTAGGTCCAAAGCCACAGATCGCCAGACAAGACTGTAATTTTCTGTTTGAAAAACGGTTTATTATTTGATTATTTAAATTGTGGTTTTTATTGCACTTTGATGTAATGAAATGACACAGTAGAAAGAAATCATTGCCGCCTACCTAAAATACAGAATTTCCACAAATGATAATTAAAACGTCAACTTTAAATTAAAAATTAACGAAAGGTGATAGAAGCACGATGTTTGTTGCATGTGAAAGAGTATTCCTAAAGTTTTTATACGATTTTTTTATTTTATTTTATATGATCTTCCAACAAGAAGGGGCCACCTCGCTTCTGAAGTTTGGCTGTGCGAGACTTTCCAGCAGTTTCCTGGACGTTGGACTGGTAGAGACGGCCCAGTTCCTTGGCTTCCTATTTTGACGATATCACGCCGCTCGACTTCTTATAGGGCTATGTTAAGGACATCGTGTACAAGACCCCTGTTGCCAGTTTGGCGGAATTACGGCAGAAGATTACTGCTGTCATTGAGACTGTTGATGAGGGCATGCTCGTGCAGAAGAACTGGAGTATCGTTTTAATGTGCTTCGGGCAACAAGTGATTCACATGTTGAAGTCTACTAATTTTGTATGAAAACTTTAGGATCTGCTCACCCACATGCAGCAAATCGCAAGCTTCTATCACCTTTAGTTATTTTTTTAAATTTACAGTTGAAGTTATAGTGATAATTTTTGGACACCCTTGTAATGGTTGTGTTTGCAGGAAAGAAGTAAATGCTGGATTTTTTTTGCTTTTAATGAATACGACGTATTGTGTATAAAATTATGTGTTGTGGGATCGGGATGCTGTATAAAATAGTTGTTTTGATTTGTTTTTAAATACGTGAAATTCCTGTATTTTAAAGTCAGGATGTAGTGACTCTACAACTTTGGTCATCAATAAGTCGCGGCTTGGATCACTCATCCTGTTCGCTCGCTTGAAATGTATTGACTAAACATGTCGGCCGCCTTTACGTAACTTTCGTTGGTTATTTTACGAATTTTATTTGTGGATAAAACCATGACATATTAATTCCAGGCATTCACTCGTGTATGCACAGAAGTGCTTCGGTAGGTAATTGTAGAATATTAGCGTTAGCTACTAAAAATGTAAAGGAATTATTACATTTAGTACTGTACAATTATTTAAAGTAAAAACCACAAAACATAATCTGTTTATTTGAAATAATTTTATGGTACTAAAGGTACAATTTTCTGTGCCGTTTGTCAAAATGTGTATTTATAAACGTTTGAGCTTACTGTGAAGCACCTAAGTGGAGAAAATTAAATATATATTAGCACTCCCTTTTCTTCGCCGTTTTATACTCTGCCTCCTACTCTTTTTCTTCTCTTCATCAAACTCCGCTTACCTGTTTTTTTCTTCAGACGTTTCTTCTTTCCTTCTCCGATTTTGCTTCGTCCTTTCCCCCCGTCTGTAATTTCTTCTCCTCTTTGAATTTTCTTCTTCCTTTTTCTCCTCTTATTCGTAATACATTATTAGCTATATTTAAATGTTGTCAGTAATTTATTCTCTTCTGTTACTGATTACAGCTTTTATTTCTGTTTGGAGGAAAACAAATCAGCTGTTTAAGTTTGCTGTAACATCAGTGCAGGGAACCGTATTATCATAGTTGGTTTTGGATGCCAACTTAGGGTTGAGGGGGTTTAAATCCCGCGTTAGGCAAGGGTGTTTGTGTGCTTGTTAGTGGTTGTTGTATGTATGTGTCGCTTTCAGGTTAGCCCACCGAAATAAAAAAATAGACGTTAATAAGCAACTTTTAAAACAATAAAGCATCTGCTTGTAATGCAGGGGAGCAGTGTGTTTAGTCTACATCACGGTCGTAGAAGAACAGATCTGGACACTCGCCTATCTAACAATGTATTTTGCTTGACCCCCTTGTTGTTTGGCTGTAGTTCGTCAAGTTCTCGAGAATGTCGTACTTTTTGGCGCTGTTTTCCGGGCGGTCGGACTCAAACTCCCTCCACTTTTTTCCATTGTTAAATTTATAAAGTAAATAAAGATTGCTGGAGCCTTTTCTTAAAATTGTGAGCGAAGAAAGTATTTCATAAATTGATAAAAAAATACGTTTTGATAAATTGTTTACCTTAGCGGGAAGGAAGTGGGCGGAGTTTAGTCCGACCGCCGTAACATCAGCGCCAATAAAACACAATATTCTCGGTAACTTGGTGAACTACAGCCAAACAACAAGGGGGTCAAATATCCAGGCGAGTGTCCAGACCTGCTTTCTACGACCGTGGTCTACATTAAAACAAACTGGTGCTGGTGATTGATGAACCTTGTTTTTATCTTTGTTACAGGTAAGATGCCAAATTCAACAACACAAATTGTGTTTGTCAGTGAACGCTCACCTTGCTGTGTCGTGAGTAGCCTACTTTTCATAACAATGACATAAATTTCATTGTTTAAGAGTCACACAAAAGTCTGTTTAAACCAGGTTTTATGTTATTTTCCAAATAAGTTGTTTGTTACTGTTGTTTTACTCATGTCGTCGGTTAAGTAATTGACGTGTTGATGTTTAATCACCTTACAACGAATTACGAAATTTCTAGTGATGTAGCTACGCTAGTATTTTGTATCCATTATTAAGAGATGATCTAATAAAGCTGTCCATTCCAAAACAGCGATGGGTTTCATATGCGTGTACATTAGGTGCTATGTGGGATGAACTACTGCGGAAGAAAGTGCCTAATCATCTGATATACATACACGTGTGTGTTGTAATCAAAATTTATCAGCCTACAGTTTCAACATGTGCTTCATTATTACGAGGCTGTGATATGTGTTGTATTGGCTTTGTTAACTTCGAGTGCATACGCACACAACGGAATGGTCTTATTTCCAATGAAAAAAGGTGTCAACACGTCTGTGTGACTCACAGTGGGAAAAATGCTAGTGACCCAGGGAAAGGAAGAAAATGCCGTGTTCTGTATGGAAGAAGGTTTCGCGGTAACCAAGCAGCCTATTTCCGCAGTGAGCTGATAGCTATTTATTGATTTCTACGTTCGGATTCCAATAAATATCTTAGCTCAAGTAATTTGGTAAACAATGGCAGCGGGATAGCAAAAAAGGAGCAGCTGGAGGAAAGCAAGAAGTGCCTTATGCAGAGGAAATTAGGAATTGTGTAGTGGCTAGAACCACGATTTTATGGCGTAAAGATTTTTGAACTGTTTGGTTTCAATGCGTCATGTGCACATTTGCAGCTTTGGTCAGTGACCGGAATTTTTCACTCCTCCTTGGGGTTCTGGAACATCACAGATCGCAGACGTATTGTGCCACGATAACCTTATTCTGTTTGGTGTAGTCAAATGAGAGACGTGTGTAAACAAAGACACACTGCTAATATACTATCCAATGAAGCATAGGTACCCATGTGCATGTAAGGCATTGTAACAAAATGCTGCAAAAACCTTATCGCGACAAACTCGTAGCTATAGTTCAGGCATTTCATTTATCTTACACATGCATGTATCTATGTGGCATGTATCTATGTGGCATGTATCTATGGGGTATGTATGGTTACGGACGTAGCCAGTGGCAAGGAGGTAGGGGGTATTTTTGTTGCAATGTGCTATGTACATATCCCTACATACATGCGTGCATGCGTATACACACAAAATAATAATTGTTTTGGTTTGCTAGGCATTATTGTAGTTATATTTTAGAACCTTAGTATTGTATAAGTGACTTACGAATCAAGTGAGCACTGTTGAAAACCTAGTTTTTTTTTCCATTCAAGGTAATTTATAGTTTCCTGCCAGTTTTTTAATGTTAACAAATCAACCTACGTAACAATCGAGGCGTATAGAATGTACCGTGCTCAAAAGTTGTTGGCTGTAATATTTTTTAATTATTATTTTTGACAATATGGTTTTGTGCTCACTCTACCACAAACCACCTGTAGTGCAAACTATGATAGTTTCCGTAGGTTTCGATGAGGCCGAGGGGTTACATAATATGTAACCCTTGTGCACGGTCTAAGAGGTAGAGGTCTTGACACTACGTATGCTCTCCTGCAAGAGAAAGTGACCCCTTCATGTCGCCGAGCGCTAGTAGTAATTTGGTGGAAGATTTGTCTTGTTTACATCTCGCGTTTTAAAATTTTTGCAATTATTTACATAAAATAATGTTAATAAGGTAAGTTGATATAGTATATACATTTTCCGTGTCCATAAACGCATTGGCATGTGTGGAACTGTTTATAAAAGTAGTTTGAAAAAATATATTGTGTATTATTGTTTTAGCGAACACATTCGAACAAAAACTATATTTCGTGCCCTACAAAATTTTAGAA
Source organism: Medauroidea extradentata (assembly GCA_003012365.1). Taxonomy (NCBI): domain Eukaryota; kingdom Metazoa; phylum Arthropoda; class Insecta; order Phasmatodea; family Phasmatidae; genus Medauroidea; species Medauroidea extradentata. Next base: position 60,427 of record PNEQ01077797.1, read on the forward strand.
TCGTTGCAATGTGCATCTACATCTAAAATATTTAAAAACCAAATTTTACTGTTGTAAAAGAAATGTGTTCCAATACAAATTAACGTTCCCATTTTTTTCTTCCATATAATACTCGCAATTCCGGTAACAACTTCACATTTTAAGCTAAGCCAAATACAAAAACAAGTCAAATCTTCCACCAAATTACTACTAGCGCTCGGCGACAAGAAAGGAGTCACATTTTATTCCTCAGTGTCAAGACCTCTACCTTCATAGACCGTGCCCTTGTGTTTGGTATGCGAACGGGGGCCTCGCACCACTTGTTGGTTAAGACAAGACACGGGTTTCCCACAAGCACACTTTAGAGAAGTCTTCTTCGGGACGTGCGTAAGCTCTGATATGTGGCGGAGTGCGAGGTGCCAACAACTCGGTGGCAACATTAGCACGTGGTGTTGCATGTGTCTTCGTGGGGCGGCCAGCGCGGCGAATTGTTGGCAGGCGCTGTTGTGACCGCGGTTATTTGCGTCTCGGGAGCGTCTCGTGCCAGATGAGGGCCACTTCGGCCCACGCGGTGTGTTTGTTTCTTTTGCGGCCCGAGTCGAGGCCCTCTCCCGGCTGTTATTGCCGTAGCCGTCTCGTCTCTCGTGCTGGGAATAACAAGCCTAAATGCCTCCTTAGCAGTAGTTTGTAAGGTACTGCTATGCGGACGTTTACACGTGTTGCCTTCCTTGGTGTAGTGTGTAAGAGAATTTTTCTACTTCCTCGTGTCTAGGTTAATGTGGTCTACTTTGTTCTTAATGCCTGTTTATACCCTACTGTCACTCGTTGGATAAGAGTTGTGTAAATGTTTCCCTGCTCTCTATGGTATTAATTTCTGATGTCACAAAATACATTAGTTGTTTGTTATGCTTAGTTAGAGGGTCATAAACTAATGCGTATTTTATAAATGAGACTTTTATGTACGAAATGGTTTATCGCAACTGACTTGCCACCTACCTTATTAAAAAAAAAAAAAAACAGCTATTCCTAGCCGCTATTTTTTTTAGTTTCTTTAATTTTTTGATAAGGTTAATGAAGCTTATTGCTCACATTGCTCACATTGTTAACATAGTTTTCATTAATTGTGATGGTGATAATTCCTCAACACGTGAATAACGTCATGCTGCCCATGATTGTTTACTTACTTGGTTATTTGTATTAATAACTCTTAAGGAGCCCGCCTCGTGGCACATGTGTTTGTGTTAGTGAGGTATGGTGCTAAGGGCGATGTCGTATGAGCCATACAATGGTGCGTCGCCTCTACGCTTAAGGCGTGCAGTCTTCGCGAAAAAAACAAATTTCCTATGGGACTTTAAGTGGTGACCCTATTATTTTATTTACGAAATCACTTTACTAAAGTCCAATGCACTACCCTTAAGTGGTTTTACATATATTCGGCTAGTATATTTTCCGCTATAGCAGCCTGAAAATCCCGTTTTAACCCATTTTGACGTGCCCTAAAAGGAGATTTCTAATACGTGTCTTGTCTTGAAAGTACTTAAGGGCAGTCGTCTGAAGTGTGTGTTCTTTTCGTGGACAAACAGCGTGAACACACGTGTATTAGTTTCGGCGTAAATCTTTTTCTTCAAACACGCTGCAGTGTGATTTTATGGCAACGAGGCGGGCCCCTTAAGGGCGCGGTCTACCGCAATTTTCATCGCCATTTTTATTATTTTTTATTTGTACCAGATATTTTTTTCTTATTTTAGACTCAAAATGTGACTAAATTTGGCTCTTATGAAATGTTTTTAATCTCTCATAGTTTTCGCGTAATGGTTTGTTAAAGTCATATTTTGCATGTTTCCGTTTTTAACGACTGTACACTAAAACCAACTGATAAACCATACTAAAAAAAATCACAGTAGATAAAGACATTGCAGGCTACAGTGTCATGCTCATAAAAATAAAGAATATAAACATTTTTCTTCTTAGAGTTCCAAAAATGCGAAAAATAATAAAATTCGATATGGCGACTAAAACCGAGCCTTAAGGGCGCCGCCTGCCATTGCGCGTTAGAGGCTCAGAAGTAACGGAGCTATCAGCGTGACCTTGAATCACGCTTCAAATGCAGCATCGCCACAACAGTCCAAGCACTGAACTAGCATGCAAGCAGTGGTCGGCGAGTCGCCCCCTTCTAATCATCATGCGGGGAGGGAGGCGAGCAGAAACAGTACTTAGCCCGTCTCTTCCGAGCCCTCCTTAAATGACGCCACTGTTTGAAATTCAAACTAAATATGATAAAAATCCAGTTAAGATCACTACATGTCGAATATGTGCTGCAAGCGAACATTTTTCTGCCACGGTAATAATTTAAGGCTGGCGGAAAGATCATTTTGAAAATCGAGACGTTCAAATACTTTCAGGTAAAATGCGGACAACTAGTGCCCGTTCACACGTTATTCGGCTAAAATGTATGCATGTAACTTTTTATTTGCAGGATGCTAAAATAGAGGTAAAAAAAAACTACCGTATCTTAGTAATGCTCCAGACTTCACATAGCCTAATTCAGTTATTTTGCCGAACTCAATCTGTGATTGCTCAGTTGTCCCCACATTTAACATCAAGTAAATAATTCATTTAGCATACCAATATTCTTCCTTAGCTAGAATTAAAAAAAAAAAAAACAGTTTTTTATATCGAAAAAAAAAAACAGAATTACTTAAATTATTAACCTGGATACAAATGAAATTGAAAAGTCATAGCTTAAACAAGTTTGTGATACGAAATTTGTACGCGTATGCTCAGAAAACGACCTTGAAGGGAAGAAAGACAGACCAATGTCAAATGTTGTGCTCACCGAGAGGGTTTTTTTCCAACCTTTCCTTAAAAACGTATTTTCAGAACAGTTAGGTAAGGGAGATTCGTGTATAAGCGCAAAGAATGATTTTATAGATAAAACGTTATCAGACACGTTCCCTTAACTGTTGAAAATCGTACCGAAACTTCCTATGGACTACTGTACCACTGCGGCAAGGGGTTGGAGTCTCTCTGTCTCTCTGCAGCTGTATTGTGTTCAAAAGACCAGCACCATTCATAAAAATATTAATTAATTAATCCCCGCTGGCTTCTGGTACCGTTATTTGGGCAGGAAATGGTGCGTTGGCAGCCTGTTAGTCAAAGCCACGCTTAGTCAGCTTATGGATAACTTACCGTTGATTATTAATAATGGTGACGGTCAGGCAGTGTGTGCAATGAATTAAGCCTTCACGGCCTACCTTTTGGGTGGACCTATTTTGCGCGTCTGAGACCTAGAAGTGCGAAACGCTAATGGTGACTCAGACATGTGCAATATGTCTCTTCCTAGCCTCTAGAAGCAGGCAAAGAGTTCTAGCGGGAGAAATGCAACTACGTCACAAACGGTCCCCTGCACATTCGCGACCCTTGCGCGTGAGCATTCCCTGTCTCTTGTGACAATTATTTTAGGTTAGTTTAAATTAGTTTAGGTTAGTTTTAATTAGTTTGGATTAGTTCAGATTATTTTAAAATATGGGGAAATGCTATGCAATGATTGATAGGTAGGCTTTGTTAGGTTAGGAAACTACAGTAAAAATTAATACTCGACGCTGCTACTACTCGCACCTGCGCAGAACTGTTGAGAAGTAGTTGGTTTCTCCTGCTAGACTCTTGTGACGCAGGTCACTGAACTGGCTCGCAGTCTGCTCGTCGTTAGCTCGCAGTTATGGAACATTCAAAAGCTACTCTATAGTGTTATACGATGTAATATTAAAGATAAATGTGTATTACACAAGCATATGCATTTTAAAAAAATAGTCTACACCTAAAGTTGCATACTTCAAAAGGACTGCCCACAAAAATACCCGTTTTTGCCAAATTCAACTGCGAAAAAAAAAAGCGATTTAAAACTGCTGCATCGCCTGAAATTGCCGTGCACAGGTGTAAGGTTTTTTTGAATGCAGATGTAACTCACGCATGTTGAGAAGTTTCCGAATAAATGTCTTATCAGCCGAAATTATGCATGCCGCTTGGTAGTCCGAGCAGACGGTAAATATACTGTATATTTGTGACTTACCTCCCGCCGACAATTACTTCTTTATGATTTCCAAGACCTTTTCTCAGTAATTTCTCCTAGATAGATATGAACAGAAGAGGAGATAGACATCATCCTTTTTCTAAAACCTCTTCCCATACTGCTTTCATCTGACTTTCAGTTCCCCTTACAAATTCTGGCTCTCAGATTAATGTATAGGGAGGTTACAAGCCATCTCTCTTTTAAATCCACACCCTTATTCCCTTAGGACTGCCAGTTGACTCTGTCAAATGCCATCTGTAGGTCAATGAATGTCGTATATACCGCTTTCTTTTTCTCTATGTACCTCTCTTCTTTAGTTCTTAATAGCCCTGTAGTATCTCTCGTATCCATCCATTTGCGAAAGCCATATTGTTCCTCTGCTGCTATGTACCTATCAATCTTCCATATAGCCGTCTGTTTAAGACTTTCAGTTGGATCTTGGTCACATGCGATATCAAGCTTATTGTTCTAAATTTTTCACATTTTTTGGAAGAAACCGAACATCGAACATGGCCTCAACCCAGATGCCTAGATACTTATGACTCCGGCCACGAAAGTGTATGACCAAAATTTTTCTTTTTATCTATCGGTACCATTATTGTAGCAGGAAAGTATTTTGGCTATACTCAACTGTCATACATTTCGTTACACAGATACATTATCTCTTTAATGCCTGTTCGTCCAAATTGTTCACTATCTCTACAAGAATATCATCAATCCCTAATAATTGTGTTGACGTTTCTTTCTCTGGTGTTAGGTCTTCCGGTTTGTGTTCCAATTTATACTACTTTCATATATATCTTCCCCGTGTTTCCAGTTTCGTCTCATACAATGGTTCCATCCTCCCTTTCAATTATCATCCTAGCCCCATTATTTCTTTTGTGCATTAGCTATGTCACAGTTGTATACATTGCACTCTACTTCTCCTCCTCCGTTTGTTCTATAGCTTGATATTTATCCTCCAGCCACCTTTCTCTACCAGCTTCCGATGTTTTTCTCGGCTAATTATTCAGTTTTCTGTATTTTTTATTACCTTCCTCGTTGTCCTTTTTCCATCTTCCATATTCTCTAACACATATATTATAATCTGTGGCTTCATTGACCTTTTAGTTATCTTAATTCCTATTGCATACTTAGCTGTTGTTTTTATCACTTCTTTCATCATTTCACATTTATCATTTATTTCTTCTGATCCTCATTTTCTTTCCTAATGAGACAGAACATTTTCTTTAAATACATTCCCCTTCTTCTTTCAAAGTTTCTGTGTTCCATTTCTCTATTAATTTACTCTTTCTTACTTTCTTTAGTTATAACTTCTTATCTGCAGCAACATAATCATGGTCCGAGTCGATATTTGCACCTGGGCATGTTTTCGCATTCTTCAGACAATTCATGTACCTGCTTTGTACTAGTATGTAATAAGTTTAGTACCTCATGCAGTCTATCGGAGATTTGCATGTATACCTCATCTTGTGATGTGAAAAGAAGGCGTTTCGTATCACCAATAAACTGACGTTGAAGAACTCGACTAGACTTCGCCTCTGTTGTTCCTTATACTTTCTCATTACTCCCTTTTCTGCGCCCTCTTCTACCACTGCATTCCAATCGCCCATTACAATCACGCATGCACCTTTCTTCTCTCTTTTTATCAAGTCATCAATTTTTCCTTTGTATTCTTCTATTTCTTCCTCATTATTGTTACATATTGTTGGTTGGCATATACACCTGGATTATTACTATATCATAAGTTGTTGTTAGGTTCGGACATTTCATGTGCAAATTCATACTTTTTTCTCCCCTTTGTGATATTTTCCTGCGTGTCTTGCCTTCTCCGAAGGGGGTCCGATTGAGGTCTATTTTGAACTCTGGAACATTTTACACTAAAGGTCATAGCATTGTAGGGCTACCAGAGGGTCTGTAATATAGTGGTTGCACGTTAGGGGCTGTTTCCTCTCCCTAGAGCAAAATAGTGCCGTATTATTCAACCTGCTCATCCCCTCTCCTAGGAGGTCGTTGGCGCTGGCCCTGGTGACAATTGGTCCCCGTCTACGTTAGTCTAAAAGTACTGAAGAGGTTTGAGAAATGCTTACGATCTCATCCTCGATAAGGGAATATCCCTATCTATACCTTCTTCCGCACAATGTACATGTATTATAGGACGTGCCATAACTTGTGCGTATGGTATTCTTGCTGCTTTATTCACTGGTAATTTTTCTGTATATAACTCATGTGTTTAGCACACATCTGAGATGCTAACGTCGGTGGTTGCTGCAATAATTTTTGGAGTTGTTTTGTCGTACGCACTCGGCGTTGGTGGTTGTTTGCCTACTAAAAGAATGTTTCATTTGCTAGCTAAAAATTGCGTTGTCAAATTTGTGTTTGGTGGTGTTTACGTGTTTTTATTATGGAACAGTAGTGAATTTGTTTCACTGGTTGTACTCAATGAAACTAGTTGTGGGATATAAGCATTTCATAACTTTATGTGTATTTACTAAAAAATATCACTATTAATAACAATGGTACCAAGTAAAATGAAGTATCTTGCGGTGTACAAGAAAACATTCAGTGATGAATTTCCGGGCATTTTGCTGTCGAGCAAAGGTAAACATTGTGCATTTTTCTCATTGTATCGATGCAATTTTTTCCGTAGTGCATTCTGGAAAGGGTGACGTAAAGCATATAGGCTAAATTTCTAATCCAACTTTGGATACTATCGTGGTGGTAAAATTTCGACACAAAGGTAGCTGTTTCGAGCAAAATGTAATGCTGAATTTTTAAAATACCGAAATCTGTAACAATACAGTTCTAACCGATAAATTCAGTGAATATAGTCTACATTAAAATTATATTATTATTACTTTTGATTAATATGTGTAGACCTGTAAGTCTAGGTGGAAATATATATTTTATGTGATGATTTGCTGTACAGAAAAACAAAACATCGATGGAAAAAATGGCAATCTATAATTAACATGTGTGTAAGGTGAGTGAGATTAGTGTTTGTATGATGTGCACTTTCTGCCTCTAAGACCCCTACTTCCCTGCATTTACTACAACACCCATTTGTATTTACGAGTTTATAGGAAAATCTCACATTTTCCCCCTTAAAATAGCAGTTGGCGTCATAAAAATATTACAATCTCTACCAGCAATTTTTACACTTTTTACTTCAAGAATGTGTGCCAGTATAGCACAATTTTGCACCACTAAGACCTTCGCTTTATTGGTACGGATAAGTGTTTACTCCCCTAGCCAAATATCTTACCTTTTCTTACCTCCCCAGGGTCCGACGTCCCTGCATACAAGATTGCCACCGATACATTTTATTGTGGGATTTAAAGCGGTGACCATATAATTTTATTGGTGAAAGGGCTGTAGCAAAGTTCAGTGCACGCTTCTATCTGAGTTTTGCATACATTCGGTTAGTGCATTTTGAAGTACGGTAGTCTGAAAAGGTCGTTTTTAGCTGTGTTGGAGGGCTTAGAAACAGTCATTTATGGTATTTTAACAAATACATTCCGACAATTTCCGGAGTGTGTTTTCATTTCGTACTGTACAACAATGGGCTTATTCGGAATAGTTCCGTAAAAAAAACGTATTCACGCTGCAACGCATGCTTGTAGTTTTTTTTAAATTGACGTTTGCATCTGGTGACGGTTTAGAAGAGGTGCCGATGCAAAGTATCGAACGTCGTCGGAAAATTGAGTCATTGCTGCTTCGCCGAAGATGGACGCTACGGCCTCGCGGACAGGAAATCATGAACGGTCTCTTGCATCTAAATGACAGCAGATAGCGCAGACATGGTCGGTGGTTTACCGTTGCCCTATCCACACTCCTTGACGGAGCCCAGCCACGCGCGACCTAGCTCGCGTGCTGCCGTGCCTGTCGGCGAGCAGTATGCTATCCGCCTTGGTGCTTTCGGCGTGACGCGAACCTGCAACAGTCGGAGGTAACTATGTGTCAAGTGCCCAAGCAGTGATTTACGAGAAGATGGAGAGAATCCTGCGACAGACACACAAATATTGCAAGCTAATATTACAGGCAATTACAAAAGAAAATAGCAGAAGATCAGGCATAGTTACATTACAACATCGCCGAATATTGTACGCGCTACCCGTCCCCGTCTGCGCCTCCGGTGGACATCTTCGTGAAGACTCGGCCTCTTCATCAATTCTTTCGAGCCCGCGATAACCAACACGCAACAGTCTTAATAATAGTCTAATAAATGAAACATTAAGATACAACGAAACCGCGATCATTAAAAAAAAACACTATGCCCTGAAAAAAGCAGATTAGCGTAGAACTTACTTTCCATCCCAAGGAAGCAGGTCACTATAGGTAAACAGTTTTCAATCAGAATATGTTATACAATAAATTGACATAGAATACTAACTACTTCAGCTAGGGTTTGTCAAAAGTGGCATAAACGATTCAAGTTGTACTGATTTCACTTTGATAATTACGATTATAAAGAATATAATTTCAGTGACACTAATAAAACTACAAATGATAAAAAACCGTCCCATCACGGTATATCGACACCACAAACTGCGCTGCTTCTGAAGGACGAGGTACTTCGGTAATAACTCAAGTTTATTTTCAACGTATCATGTTTGTTAAAATGCTTGAAAATAGCTCTGTTCCTTTCAGACGTTGGTATAACCGGTTTGTTGTAATTACACCACGCCAGTTAACTTTTATCGCTCATTATACAGCGTTGCATGCAGCGCATGCAGTTCTTGTTACGTAATGCGATGGCAGTGAAGGTGTTTAACTGTGTAAACTGTGACGTCACGGATTGCTGCTTGAACTGCATTTACTTCCGGGATACCCGTCACGAGTTTTCCTTCGCCGCACAAAATTTACCTTTGACTAAGCGACCCTTGAAGAAATAAGAATATTGCTTTCCTCCATGTGGTATTCTAACCTCTTAAGCTCGTCAAGAGTGCTATGTAGCTTGAGGAAATCTTAAGGGAGGTGTGACGACTACTCGAGAAATTCTCAGTTTTTCCTTGGATTTCGCTTACTTTTCGTCCGAGCAACGAAAATTCGTCATATTTCAGTCAGAGGGCCTTAGATTTTACTCACTGTGACTGTGCCCTTAGTAGCAGTTTTAGATTTCCTAGGTTTTTATCGCTCATTTTATGGCGTATTATGGAAAAGATAAGCTAGTGCAGACACTAACAGAAAAAAAAAAATCCATCGTAAGCGGAGGCGACTTAGACATACGAGTGGCTTTTAAACTCTTCACACAATTTAATTTTCACGAGGCGGTTATAAAAGCCACGAGAGTAGGCTGGAAAGAACAAAATCTCAGCTGAGGCGTGCGAAGAGTAACCCTAGTAAATATTTCACCCGTCAAAGAAGTTACACAGAGCAACTTCTGGATCAACCCGCTCTCTAGAGAAGTTACATTTGGTGCGAAAAAAAAAATGTCAACAGCACACATAACCTAAACCACATTGAAGTGAAACTGGATGTACTGTATTCAAAATATCGAAGAAACGAGCTCGAAGCGAATATATGTGATATAAAGAAAGATGCAGCGGACGTCACATTTTGCAGAATTTTTAAGATGTGTAAAATATTTAGGGCTTTTTTTTAATTCATCCCGCCATCTTATAACCCTGAACTGCGTAACAGGCGTTTCTCACAACTGGTGATTGACTAAACCTAGTCACGTGACTAAGGAAACCCACTTTTCTCCAGCTGGTGTGTCAACTGCAGAATAAATGTTAATGTAATTTCACGTGGACATCTACAGCGACGTGGTCCCAACCCGGGAGCCAAGGTAGTCATATAACTATAATTATTTTTTAATGTACCTATTGAGAAAATTGTCGTTTTACGAAGCTGATCCAAGTTTGTTCAAAGCAAAATATAGCGTTGTGCGTGATTGCTTTCTTACACGTGCAGGGTATGTAATCCTTTGTTACTACACGAAGAAAGAAAACTATCAAACATTTCTTTGTAGACTGTTAACAAGTTTTACCTTTGTAACATATTAAACATCACGAAACTGTTTTTGAGATAACAAAATATACACTTTGTTTTATGAATTTACTAACAGCCTTGTAATTAAGAAATAAATGGTTTCGGACCCAAGCTCATATGAACTTTTTTGCTTGTTTGGAGTTAGGGACACATACCCGAAATGTTTGATACCAAAATAGTTACATTATTTATAATTAACGAAATACTTTCGTCTGACGAATAAATATTTTGTTCACTCAACCTTTATTGTTTGCTTATTTGTATAAAGACGTGTACTATTTGTTGGCCTAACTAATTCTTTGCGTTTGTGCACAGCGTAGCTTGAATTCACAACTAGAAGAAAGTTATTTTGCAGTTTCATTGGCAGTTTGCATAAAAACAGTTTGTGTGTTTTAATGCAGCTTGTACTAGTATGACTACCTACATAAACAGTTTCAACAGAATAATAAAACAAAGCCGTAAAACTTGAAGTATGTTGCCGTAAATGTACATACGTAATGCATATGACAAGCTTACGTGTAAAAACACGCATAGATTATTAATGTTCGATATGGACGTGATTGTTAACGTCAGTCCTTATATTTTAAAAGACGTAGGTTCGATTTCAACATTTTTAATGACGCTAAACAAAACTACGCACAATTTTAAAGAGAGAGAGGAGGGAGAGAGAGAGAGAGAGAGAGAGAGAGAGAGAGAGAGAGAGAGAGAGAGAGAGAAAATTTCAGTTTTTTGCAACAAAATCTTTTATTTTAGGACAGAAGAAAAATATGAGCAAATCTATTTTGTTTCGGCAACCAAACATTTTACTTTCCCTAGTTAAAAATACATTTAGCATTAACTAATTTCGTTTCAACAAAACATTTCTTCTTGGTGTGCATTACATGTAGCAGTACCTTAACAAGAGTTTTATCGGTCAAAACTTGTTTTTTTTTTTTTTTTTCGTAACTGAAGTCATGTGCACGCGTAACTTTTTTAAATTTTTTAATCAAACTTAATGTGATTGTACATTTCAATCACCAAGTGTTAAGGATATATGAAATTCTCGTTGTGTTTTTGACAAATAATGTTTCTAGTATTTGTAGCCTAGTTTTATTTTTATCTTTAATTTATTGTTTGAGCGCTTCCGCGTACCTCAGAGAATGCCAACACAGTTTTTGCGAAGAAATTTACTAGTTATGTACGCCCTTATTTAATTTATTGAATATTTATTATTTATTAATATATTAAATTAGAATAAAATTACAAAAATTGAAATATACGGAACTGCATTCCACCAACCATACAAGGAGTAGGTAAGTATTATTAAGGGGTGTGGAAAGGTACGACATTGAGGGGAAGACTGGAATACTCAGTCGTAAATATAATCTGAACTACTCATAAATCCATAAGACATTTTTGCTGAGTAGACATTTAATTTGCGGACGTCTTTTTGTAAAGTACTAGGCGGTAGTATTCTTTGCGTTCAAGTAAAAAATTAAAACTTTTTTATAAGGGCTTGAAGCCATAAAATCCATAAAAATGGAAAAGTGTCATTTTTATAATTTGTAATATGATAATTTTATCTAGGCCTCCATAATAACCTAACTTCAAAAATATTCGCATTTTGATTTGGAAATAATTTTGCTATCCGAAAATATCTGCCCGTGAGGTCCAGTCGTCCGCTCGACGTCGTACATTTCCATGCCCCTTAATGTTAAAGTATTTTCAGTAACAACTTGTGATTTTTTTGAAAGGTTAAATCTTTAGTGCTCACTTTATCCCGTACGACCTATACGCTGGCATACAAAGATATGAAGGCTCGGAGTCAGTAACTCCACGTAAATTGTTCGGGTGAGTATAGGCCGAGTGAATTCTTGCCTGTCGTCAAATAGTAACGCGAAAATTTGCACGTCTCCACTCATGACTAGAGATAATGATTAGGGATTGGCAAATTTTGTGAGTTCAATATCCTGCACGCTAGAATCCGTTGTCCTGTGTATACTTATTAGCTGCTGCTGTATTGAGTAGCAAGTTTCACCCAGTAACTGATAGCACGGAATTTCAACCTTGTATTCTCTAAGTTTTGATTGGCTCAAAGTTATTCAGGGCGATTGTGATCACGTCTCGACTTCAACGAAGCGTAGACGCGTTTGAAACTAAAGCTTGTTCTAAAAACAGTTCGCCATGTTTTCCAGTCCCTAATGATGATACCGAGCGAGTTGGCGCAACGGTAGCACGTTGGACTCGCATTCGGGAGGATCCGGGTTTGATCCCCGACTCCGGTCATCCTGATTTAGGTTTTCAGTTGTTTCCCTAAATCGCTCCAGGCGAATGCTGAGATTGATCGTATAACAAAGGACTCCTCTCCCAGTTCCTGTCGTTTTACCAAGTTGTGTGTCACCGTCTCTAGTGACCTCGCTGTCGACGTCCACTTACCTTATCTAATGATGATTTATCGCGGGAAAAAATGACTGTTTGCAAAGTTTCAACATACGTTCTGATTATTGGAAAGAAATTCTGGCTTTCGCTTGCAGGGGGAGGTGTTGCCCTATTTGACTGAATCAGTAAGAACCCAGCTATTGTAATATTTGATGTCTGTCATTGGTCTGCAGATAGCTACGTTGTGACAAACGTATATCACCCTAATCATACGTGTTTCAAGAAAGTATAGTATTTTCAAGGGTATGTTGGTACAAAAATTTTCGCTGTGTACCATCATTAGGGATGATGGTTTATCACGGGAAAACTTGGCCGTTTGCTGGCTTCCAACGTACGTCCAGCTTGTGCGTAGAGCTGTTACTCTATTTGACTGAGCCAATAAGAACCGCGCTATTGTAATAGGTCTTCAGCCTATTATTGGTCTGTAGACCGCTACGTTGCGTCAGGCGTATAACACCCAATCATACGTGTCACAAGAAACCAGAGTATTTTCAAGGGTAGGTTGGCACAACCAATTTTTCTCGATATACCTTCATTAGGGATAGGAAAATTTGGCATATTCAATGAACCGCGTGCTAGAATCCATTGTCCTATGCATACTCAAGCACCGTATATTTGCTCATTGCCTGCTGTTCCTCTGAGTGGCAGCTAGTTGACTAATGGTCGGGGCTTGAGTATGCACAGTGAGTTGTTTCTAACATGTAGGTCATTGAACTCGCGAAGTCTTCCTGTCCATAACTATTATGTGTACTCATGACTTGTGGAAACCCGGGCGCAGCAAGGCGCAGTCGTCCACGCAGAGGGAAGCACGGGCGCTGCGGACAGCGGTGCATGGTGTCCAGAGTCCCTCTTCCTGCCGGTGGCGGCTTCCTGTGCCGCAATCCTGTTTTGTCTCCTCGCATTCCGGATCGCGCTGCCTCCTTTTCCGTTTCCTGCCGACCTTCCCCGGGGTGCATGCAGCTCCCTTGTGGTCCTGAGTGCTTAGCGCACGTTGGAAACAGTCAGTGTTGGTTGTTCTCGTGCTGTGATATGTTTGCTGTCACGACATTCACATAGATCAGTGTCCAACTAAGGTTAATTCTACTACAGGTTAGAAAGATCGATGTTAAAAGTTTGTCACAGGGAAAATTTCTGCCGCTTTGAGTGCTGGTGTCGGTAATGGGTGCAAACTGATAAATCACAGAGCTTTCCTGAATTTTAAGTTACATAAAGTTGATAACATAAAACGCGAAATTGGTTTATTTTCACTTTAAAGTAAGTTAAATAACTTCTATAATTTCCAAGCCTATTAATATTTAATTTTACTTCAGTTTTGTATTTTTCTGGTCCCTTTGCGATGGCAGCTAAACTAGCGGCAGAAACTTTCTCTGTGCCAAACTCTCCCATAAGGAAACACATTTTCTTTCTAACCTGTAGTAGAATTACCCTTAGTCAGTCAAACACAGTTTCTTCTCAAAGGCTCAATTTTAGAGATAACTCTTATCAATATTCTTCGTGAAACTTGTTGAGGAATATTGCTCACATTGACAAATTTCGCCAATTTTTATCTTTAAGACTTAATATGTAAATGGTAAAATATGTTAAAGACCATGATATCCGCTATATACTTCATTTGTGATAGTTAATTTTGAACTTGAGAAAGGCAGATGCATCTTAAAATCGCAATTTTCTAAATGAATAGACGCGAAAGGTCATCTTTGTCTTATTATTTACGTTTAATTTACAAGTTTCCAACGGGTGTTTGTTTTGTGTGTATTTCTCTGTGTGTATGTATGTATATATAATATATGTCTATATATATATATATGTGTGTGTGTGTGTGTGTGTGTGTGTGTGTATCGTAATAACGTAACCGGGGTTGGCCTGGGACGTGCGCGTAGGGTGACTAGGGATACTTTTATTACACAATTTTCCACTTCCTGTTCTTTTTGTCGTTAGTTTCCCTTAAGCAATAACGAAAAAAGTGAAGTTAATGAACAATGTTAGTGATATGTAGTCCGTTAAGAAACTGCCGAATAATAGGTATACCGCATGCATCCTGGGCTATATTGGAGACGAAAATGTCAGTGTCAGTATTTTGTACGATGACATTTTACTTGCGCGATGTGGCAACATAGCACGGAGTGTCGGAGTGAGTCACCTCTTGCTCTTGCTCTCTACAGAAATATTACTACTACTATTCTGACCATCCTAGTATGGACGAAGGTTCAAATTATGAGCAGTCTAAACATGATTCTACGGTTACTCGACGTTACAAACAGAACATAATACGTGGAAGTGGATCGCAAGAGCGGACTTGCGCCGTGCAATATATGACGCCAAATTGTGCGCGTAAATGACGCCGTACAATATTTTACCACAAATATTTTCGTCGCCAGTTCAGCCCAAGGTTCGCGGTGTGTGTTTTTTAGACGGTGGCTTATTGACTTTCTGTTTATGTACATAATTCCACTTTAACTTTAGACGGCCGCCTACCTCACGCTTCAAATGCATTGCAGTGTGTTCGCAAACAGGGGTTTTCTACGAAAATATTCCTCGTATGCCAATTGTGCCAACGTACGAAAATAAAAACTTAAGGTCGGAACC
>PNEQ01077797.1:75572-176976 GCA_003012365.1 Medauroidea extradentata
TAGTATAAAGTCCAACGCGTGCTTCTATTTGTGCGTTTTTAGATTCTGGTTTCTATAATCCCAGATACGGCAGTCTGAAAAAGCCGTTTTTAGCCATTTTGGGAGGCCCGAAAATCATATTTAAAACACGCGTACCGAATATTTGAGCTTATGGCGTCATACACTGACGTGTGTGTTCTTTTCGTAGACGAACCATTTTAAAGCGCGTTGAGTACTTCCGTTAAAAATGAATACTCGCAACTTGCTGCAACGCATTCCAAGCGCAGGTAGGGAACCCCCTTAAGACACCATTCTCATTACAAACTTTGTTTCTAATCCCTACAACATGGCTAAAACGGCCTTTTCAGACTTCCGTACTGTATGCGAGACTCAGATTGCGACCTGCACTAAACTTAGTTGCAGACTTTCCACCAATAAAATTATATGGTCACCGCTTAATGTCCCATAGTAACAACCGTTCGGCGGGAACTTTGCACGTTAGTTAAGCTCTTGGTTCGTTGAGGCGACACGGCATTTGATGCGCGTTCCAAGGTCGACTTTACTGCTCCGTCGCTTTTTAGCCTCTGAGGCGCAGGTAGACGACACCCTTAAGGCCTCACTCTTTAGTTTTGCAGTGGTTTAGAAAAGAAATTAGGCAAATTAATACATATATAAAAATTAATTCTGGCAGTTTTATCATTTATATATCATTGTTTGTACTTGAATTTTTCTGTTGCAATACACAAAAGGATTTTTAGATTTTTGCCCCTGAAATATCACGTGTTATGTTCTCAAAATAAGCCAAAATGAAGCAAAAAATTTTGCTAGCAAACGGTACATTATTTTAAAAAACGCTGTGGCAAAATCGTGTATCGTATGACTGTACACAGTCTCAAAATTTTTCAAAGCATTTGATTAAAAAATATTCGAGTTATTTGCAATTGTTTGAAATTGATAAAAGATCATGGCCTTAAGGGCACCGCCTACCCGCGTGTTGGAGGCTCAAAAGCGACGGAGCTGTAAGGTCGACATTGAAGTGCGCATTAAAGCCAAGCGCTGAACTAGCGTGCAGGGATCTCGCCGATCCATTTTTGCAACGGGACTAAAACGGTTACCATATACTTTTATTGGTGAAAATTCTGTAGCGTAGTTCAGTGCACGTATCAATCTGAATTTCACATACAGTCGGTTAGTACATTGTCAAGCACAGTAGTCTGAACAGGCCATTTTTAGCTATATTGGAGGGTTTAGAAACAGTATTTTTAATAAGCATGGTGTTGACATTCCGACCTTGTCCGAAGTGTGTTGGCACAATGGGCGCAAGTTGAATAGTTCCGTGAAAAACCTGTTTACAAACACACTGCAACACATTAGAAGCGCGTGGTAGGCGGCCCCCTTAAGTAAATACACTTCAATATTTCAGCCTTTCGTGGAATTCAGTAAATTCGCCGAGCGTGACGTAAACAGTACTCTCTAATCTTGGTCTACTAAGCGACTTACGAATGGGTTTTTATCGAGGTTCCAAATTACGTACTTTAATGACATGGAGACTAAATGGTCCGCTGGTGTCGGCGACGTGTTTGTTGAGTACACGTGCCGCGCATCACAGGCCTTGTTTACAGGGCAGTGTGTTTACCTACCGGCGCGACGGGAACAGGGGCAGAGTGACGCTACAGAGGACCTGGCCGAAAATAACCGATATTGCTTTCGTGTAACTTCGACACACTGGCGCTACAAAGCGCCCGTTCAGCGTGTACGCCTGTCATTTTCTGTTGCCGCCCCGAGAAAAAACAGTTGCCCGTGATTTTCTATAAGCTACGTAGAGTACTCTGAAGTTGAACCAGTCATTTGAGAAACACAACATGTCACATTTTTCACATCATATGTTTATGCATATCTACTCCTCAAAGCATGAAACTCAACCGTTTAACTCAAAAGTAAGGCGTATCCCAATTTTTTTTAATTACAGTAGCTTATTTAGAATGTTTACGTTATGTAAGAGCTGTTTCTTGAAAGTGACATGTTGTGTTTCTCAAATGACTGATTTAATAGTAGAATATTAATTTACTTGATGTATCCAGGGCTAACAATTTATTTAAAAATAAAATTAGTTTCTATTAGTAGATTGATTAGCTACCTTTAAAAAAACTGACCATTCGAAGTATTTTCGTTTAGCGTTTTGCGATATTTACTTAAAAGTTAGTTTGGAGAACGAACACATTCTCGTTAGAAATTGTTTTTATGTAGTGACGAGACTAATTCACTTCGTGGGCTAGCCGGTGTCAAAATAGCGTAGTTAGGGATTGGAATAATTCTCGAATACGAGCTAGAATCGAAAGCTACGTAAGTACATTTCTAACGATTACTATTGGATTGGGACTTGCAACTCGTTATTATTTGTTAACAGACTATACTTAGCAGTCCTATATATACAATATTACAGTATGAGATGACACTGGCCGTAGTCTCTATGTGATGTCAGCTACGTGTGTGACCGCTTTGCAGCAGGTAGGTCACTCAAACGTGTAACTTTTAATTACTGGACAGATACATTTTACCCGGCAGACCACGGCATTTTATGCCTAAGGGGGAAGTTGGACGAGTATATAACCATTTGGAGTCTAGCCTGGCAGTAAAAAATAACGCGAATTTTGCATGCCTCCACTATTGGATCGTTCCTCACTAGGTGTACAAAGGATAACTTCGAGTCGATAACAAACCTGCTGGTAAAAATACCGAATGCTGTCCTACCTAATCTTGGTGTGAAACTGGCAGCTCACTGGGGCAGCAGCTAACGGACGAACAGCTGAAGCTCGCCAGTATACCGCATAGAGGAGTCTAGCCTGTAGGCTATTGAATTTGCGAAGTTATAGTCCACCATAATATCATAAGTGTACGGCGCGACGTAGTTTGCCAGAATTTCACAATGGCGAAAGAATATCACAATTAGAATTTAGTTGTCTTTGAATGATTTTTTTGCAATGGGTATGTATGACAAGTTGAAGTGTTTTGTTCTGTGTACGCCATTACTACCGAATGTTGCTGAGCCACAGAAAACCAGTTTCCGAAACGTCGAAAGGAGCCTACTATTATCGTCTGTGTTATATTCCTTGTGTAGTCTTCTCTACAACTAGTTCGTTCGCTGTGCTCATTTATGTTGTCCTCGTAATCTCTGTCCATTAGTATCTCTATTTCCATCCACCTTGTTTGTCCTTTGTAAGATCTTCATTTTTCGTTTTATCTACCTACTATATTTCTATGTCGGAATTACTTGTACAGTCCGCGCGCCAGCTCTTGAGTCCCTGGCGTGTATGCATGTTTGTTCTTAAACTTCATGTACGCTACAGTAACACAGTATTAAACACGTCCTAACTTACGATGTTACTACGGCTCAAGGTTTGTAGACTACGGCTAGCATGTGCGTCGCATGCTATTGGGCGTCGTTGTGTTATTTATATATTTACGTGCGAAAAACACAAACTCGCCAGAGACTCAAGAGCTAGTTCGCGGACTGTGTGTATGTTGACTCATTTTTTACTTCTTGGTTTGCTTATTACTTGTTACACTCTATTTTTTGTCCTTGCTCCTTTAATGTAACTGCAGGTTTTCTCCGACTCAGCTGCATTCATTAGCAGTGTCGTACGTCAAATGAATCACTTCAGTTTGTCATTAACTTATCTTTATTATCCGGCAATGAAAATGAAGGCTTACTGCCAAGAAGAATGCACACCTTGCGCGTAGATGTGATGAAGGAAGTGGGAATGAGCAGCAGTTAGTCCCCTCCCCCTACTTCTCTTTATTCTCCCGTATCATGCGAAATACCACAACTACGTGAAGTCGTCAAGAGAAAATGTAAACCTGTGTTGCCAGATTTTCGTCACGTACAAGCTGCATGAGGTTTTATAATTTTTGGACCCATGTCCGTGTATACGTTAACATAGTAATTGTCTTCAACAGGTGTAAAACTTTGTATATGCTTCAGGCAGCAATAGCTTACAGAACAAGTTTCCTTCAAAACAAATAAACTTGCACAAATGTTGGTGAAGAATGTAGATGTCAAATATACGTATTTGCAGTAGTTACAAAACATAATTATAGGATCGAAATTTCCTGTCACGATACACATATATATAATCTACACAACATTGCCAAGAAGTGTGTGTGTGTGTGTGTGGATATATATATATATATATATATATATATATATATATATATATATATATATATATAGCGACGTTTAGGAGATAGTCTTAAGATTAAAAAAGAATTTGGTAATGTAATAACTTACTGCATGTCCGAAGATTAGCACACATAGTCTTGCTTGGGAGAAAAAAAAAATACGCGTAAGTTTTTGGTGTGTGTAAAATAAAAACCGAAACGCAATAGCCCAATGAAGTCGTTCTTACAAAATATAATTTAAGAGCTCGTGTAACTAATAAAACTGACTTTTTCTTAATTACAATAGGAACTTAGCAAATCATCTTACAATTCATCGCGTACATTGTATACGAAATATTATAGCGTAATTATGAAATAGGTAAGAACATAACATTGCAGATAATAATTATCTCTCACTATGTAATAAACACTAACTCCTATTGCCAATTTAGTCGAATAAGCACCTAATCGTGGAATGAAATGTTTATATTTATATATTTGTTTTGTAATTTATAACACCATTAATTTATCATTCGATCATTAAGATTTTCAACGAAAGAGATGACGCAGACTCGTAAGATACATTTTCTTTCTTCTCGAAAGAAAGGTATTTCCATATTATTGGGCGTAGGAATAGGCAGTTCTACACGTTCGCCGTAATGTACTAAGACAGGAATTTCCGTGAGTCTGGCAACGCTGACGTAAATAAACAAAGATGACGTGCGCCGGCTGCTCTCAAAGGAGCTGTGGTTGACATCGCGACCTAGGATCCCAGGGTGTCGCTGGAGGAAGGTGTGGTTGCATCAGTCAGGTATACCGGACACGTGAATCACTGGACGGTCGCCCGGCGACACCACAGCTCGCAGGCCTTGTGCAGAATGTGGGCCAGCGGGCTCCCCACGGCGTAACGGCATCCGCCCGGCGCAAATAACCCGCGGCCCTCACCCTGGATGACCGGCGACGGCAGCTCCGTCCTGATTGCGCACCGCCCTCCTCCTCCCTCCAACAAGCTGCCACGGCACGCGATACGAACATGCCTGGAAGGCATTCGAGAATGGTCCGTGCGAAATTATGTGAAGAAAAATGTACAATTTGCAGTTATAGTGTAAATTCCGTACAATTAAGACTATTGAATTATTAAAATATAATAATTAGGTCACAAATAATCCAGTAAATTATTAAAATAACTGCTGAATTGTTGTGTGTTAAGAGCCCAATTACCTTGCCTGTGCTGTAACGTAAAACAAATCGAAATTTCCGTTACAATATCGGATATCACAGTTTCAAGTTTAGAATTTCAAATAAGTGAAAAATTGGACAGTGTGGCGAGTGCCGCCGGGCATTTAAGGGGCTTACACAATTAAAAACTGAAGCAGTAACAAGTAGACTTAAGAATAAATATTTTTTGTGTTGATTATAGGTAGATGTGATGATTTATCGCGGGAAAACTTGACTGTTTTTGGGTTTCAACATAATATACCTATAATATAGCTTACCAAAAGATTACTGGATTTCGCTTACACGTGGCGCTGTTACCCTGTTTTACTAAGTCTAAAAGAATCCTGCTACTGTAATATTTTAATGCCTGTTATTAATCTACAGACAGCTTCGTTGTGTCGGATATGTAAGTCACCCAATCATACATGTTAAGGGTATGTTGGCACAATAAAATTTTGCGATATTCCATAATCTCTAATTTAATGGCTACCGAAGGATATGGTTAAAAACATTTAATAAATTGAAGAAATGATAGTAGCGAGACAATTAAAAAATCTGAATTACGTGGCAAATTACATTTTCTTTTACATAAAATTATCCCGTCTTAAATGTATATTGTTGGTTAAAGGAAGATGGCTATTATCGGCTCAATTACAACTGGCATCATGAGAGTACCGACCTTTCCTGTGATTTGTTAAACTTGAAGGATTTCCACTGCCGAAATGAAGCAGTAACAGATCAATTGTGTAAGCATTAGCTTTGGTACAAATCAATGTGATGGAGAAAATTCTAAGTCCTACTGTTCAAGTGTTAGGCCTAATGCTTAAGTTTTTAACTGTGTAAACCCCTTAATGCGGTCGTCCACCTGGAGTTTTTACCCAGGTCTGAGGGCCGGAAGCAAAGGGATAATAAGGGTGACACTAGCACGTGCACGAGTGTCACATTGCCGCTTTGCGCAAGCCATAGAACCGAAGTGCAGCTTTCCCGCCGGAGACACTCCTGATCATGACTTTAAGGCCATTCTCTTGTTTCTACTTTTCTTTTTTAGCGATATTCATTTTTCACGCCTAAACGAGAGCAGATGTCTCAAATCTGTTTGGCAGTTTTTTTAATCGCCTTGTCCGTGTTGGTTGATTTTTTTTCAAGGCAGTAAATACTATGGTTTAACGAAATTCTGGTTAATTGTTTTTATTTTATTTTATTTATTTATTTTTTTTTTAGTTGAAACAGTACAATTTCTGTTTAAAAAAATTAGCTATCATGGCGAAAACCATTTTAAACAAAACTGCCAAACATATTTTTTGATACCTGCTCTCGTTTAAGCTTAAAACAAATAATTATATAAAAAACAGTAGAAACAAGAGAGCACGGCCGACTACGCAACAACGCCCAAAGCGCCTTTATTTGTTTGTTTCCACGTTATTAGGCCTACATTTCGATATGCAACAGTCTGAACAAGTCGGCTTGTTTACGATGTTGCAGGACTTCCGAATATATTTTGTATGTTTTTTGATGTTTCGACAGTGCCGTTTCGTCATCGTCTCGAACGTGTTTTATTTATTTAAGTAAACGCATATACAAGTAATAGTTTAATCAAATAAAATATGTCTTCAATCGTGCTGCAACCCAGTAGGCGAGTGCCATAAGAACATATAGTTTTCACATAATATTATCCAGTTTGCCACATACGTGCGACAAGTTGCATGTCGGTCAAACTTTCTGCGAGCAATGAGACGGCGCTGGAGTAAATGCTGAGAACATAATTAGGAGAATCGACTATACTCGCCGCACGGCAAGTTGTTACTTTTAGAAACGAACTATTTAAAAAAAATTACTAGCAATACTTCCGTTATTAACATACAACTATGTAAGCAAATAAAAAGCGATACCTTTGAGATAAATAAATAAATGCCTTTTTTATTGTTACGCTTCCGCGAGTATGAAAATGTTCGTAATAATTATTTTACAAGTGAATTAAACACGTATGTTATACGATAGTTGGAAGATGGTTGGGTTGGCATCGATGTCGTAGAAATAGTTCTTTTGTATATTATGAACAGCGGCTAAAATATTGAAAATCGTTTAATGGAATGTGTACATAATATGGTCATGTTCAGGAAATAAAATAAAATGTATATTTACATTTTGCGTATACAGGGTGAGTCGGGAGGAAAGGTACATGCTTTGAGGGGTGATAGTACTGGTGATTCTGAACAAAATGTTTCTAATAAACATATGCCCTTTTATTAACCGTTTCAGAGAAACCTAATGAAAACAACAAGGAAAGGGATTAGTGGAGGTGACGGTAAATCACGATACTGTTATCTTATGTTGTGTGTAATTTTGTACATTTCCATACGGTGGCGCTCAAGCATGGTGCAGTTGTTTAGCTCAGTCTCAGTCCTACAGTGCTTGCCCTAGTATTGGGAACTACAGTGTTATTACGTGTACAGTGAATACAGTTCAGTGTAGTCAAAAATGTCACAGGTCTTCACACATGCAGAGTATGCTGACATGATGTTTGTCTACGGTTTCTCCGATGGGAATTCCAGAGTCGCTGTTCGTGAGTACGAACGACGATTTCCTAATCGCAAGAGTTCCAGACAGCAGGGTGTTTAGCAGAGTGTTAGCAGGATTGCGTGACCGTGATACGCGTAAATGTTGTATCCGAACGTCCCGTACAACAAGCTCTTAATAAGTTGAGAACATTCTTCAGGTACTAGAACGCAGCCCAACAACTAGCTCGAGACGAATTGCTGCTCAACTTCATATTCCACAAACAAGAGTGATACGCACAGTACACGAGCAGGATTTGTATCCATATCATCGGCAGAGTGTACAACATATGCATGAAGGAGATGATGTCCACCGGCAAGAATTCTGTCAGTGGATCATTGCCAATGATCGATTAATTCCACGTATTCTGTTCACTGATGAGTCAACATTTACCCGCAACGGAATCAACTACACACGCAACTCTCACGTATGGGCAGACGAAAATCTACACCCTACTGTAGAAAGGAATTTTCAACGACGTTTCTCAGTTAACGTGTGGTGTGGTATTATTGATGACCAACTCATCTATACAGTAGTTTTAGATAATCGTCTTAACGGAGTACGGTAACTTGATTTTCTTCAAAACGTGTTACCAGACTACTTGGAGGATATCTCTTTGGCAACAAGAGCTGGTATGTTCTTTCAGCAAGACGGAGCTCCTGCACATTCTGTACGGCCAGTGACACAGTACCTCAACGAAACGTATCCTGAGCGTTGGATCGGTCGCCATGGAGTCATTGCTTGGCCACCGAGGTCACCTGATCTTACCCCATTAGATTACTGTGTGTGGGGTTGGCTTAAAAGCGAAGTCTATACGCGCAGGGTGGACACTAAGAGAGGAACTTCTCGCTCGTATTTACCATGCTTGTGCTCAAGTGAAGCAATGTACTAATGAGCTCAGATCAGCAACACAGCAGCTGTCTATCAGCAGGAAAATGCATTGAAGTTGGTGGTGGAGTGTTTGAACTTGTTTTGTGAGTAAATGTACACAATTAAACTAAACATACGATAACAGTCTCGTGATTTACCGTCACGTGCACATTACCCGTTACTAGTTGTTTTCGTTAGGTTTCTCTGAAACGATTAAGAAAAGGGCATATGTTTATTAGAAACATTTTGTTCAGAATCACCAGTAGCCTACTATCACCCCTCAAAGCATGTACCATTCCTCCCGACTCATCCTGTATTACAATATTTTAGAGGTGAAGTAGTTAGTGGAGGCGGATAAACAATGCACGTCGGCTTGCAGTGTAGACGTCAGCCTGGCAATGTTATTGTCGACGTTTGGTGGAAGGATATGTAGTTGGTGTGAAAACAGATCCAAGCAAGAAGCAGGGCTTCCAGAAAGTATCAAGTTACCGTACGGCGGGTATAGTCAGGTTTTACTGAGAGAACCGGTATAATATCGTGTAAAAAGGTACGGGAAAGAAAGTAAAGAACACCGTACAGAGGAGGAGAAAGTGCAGCAGACCGTGTTTCCTGAAAGGACAAATGTAATGCGGTAGAGATTGGAGAGTGTACTTGCCTGCGAGAACTTGAGTGCACGGTAGTCAAGTCATTTTCATAGTTATGTTTTCATATGTATATTTACAGAACACTTTTTTTTGTTAGATTGTAACTAAATTTCGCTGTTTTGAAGTATGTCAAGGTATCATTAGTTTTTGCATAATTGCTTGTCAAAAGTCAAAATATTCATGTCGCGGTTTTAGGACCGGCACTAAACCAGCTGACACACAAAAATTAAATGTTTCATACTGAATAATGATGCTGAAGGCTCATACGGTCTCCTGTACAAATGTACGTATGTATGTATATATATTTAATTTCTAGAATTTTTCAAATTTAATGTCAAGTGTCAGCATTTTTTAAAATTCAATAATTTTTAATTTTGTGCCTACACCGTTATTATTCTGTGTGAATTGAGTTCTGTAAATCAGTTGGTTTTAATATCGTACTTAAAACAGTGACTTGCAGCATTTTAACTTTGACAAGTGGTAATGCAGAAAATATGATGGATGAAAAAATTTTATATGAGCAAGTTGTAGTTACAATTTATGTCTAAAGAAATCTGGTACCTACAAATATGGAAATAAATACGTAATGATGAAAATTGCTTTCTACTATGCTCGTAACTTGTTTAACTGCACCGACTTCAGCTTACGATAAGGACGGAAAACCATGTGGGATTAATCACCACGAGTACTGTTGGCCGGCATGCGGACACCATGAACCCCTAAGGTGAAAATAAAACATGGTCATATTTCTACCAACGACAATATACGTATAACTAAAATACAGCGTACATTTGTTTCTAGTTACGCAACTTTATTTCAGATTTAGTTTTTTATATACGTCAACAGTAAAAAAAAAAAACAAAAGGATGAACAAATCCATAACTTTGGTGTGTGTATTGAATACTTATTTTACAAATATAAGTGCTAAAGAAAGTAGGGGAAAATGTTGTATACTATGGAAAAAAAATCCACGCTGTAACGGTTTATTATAAAATGTAACGTGAAATACAAAATTTCGTATGTAAAAATTTGACTTACTACAGTTACACTCGATTTAAATTTTCGCAGGGTGAGTTGTTGGTCCGCACACAATGAATATTCACGAATTTGTATAGTTTAAATAATTTCCGTTTCGCTAACACGAAAATTGCATGTGCAAAAAATTGTTTATGGTTGAGCAGTTCTGGAATAATTTTTTTGTAAACGCAATGTACTGTCAACAGGTCTTGAATATTACAAATTATTTACGTTACTGTTCTACCAAGGTGTATATTGAACTGTACGTTAACTGTTGCTGTAAATGACTTCCTGTGTTTCAATTATGAAAACGGGGGTTCTACTTGTTTACCAATCGACAGTTAGGTACAATGTTTACAATAAAGTTACTAAACTTGCTTGTGTGACGAAAATTCATTTTATTTTGCTACAAATTTGCCTATGTCTGACGTAACGGTATACTAGTACGTGAATCTAGGTACTATAGGGACGCGTAATCGTTTTAAGTGTACTTAAGGGTTTTATTTTAGAGATTGAACGGTTTTAATTTGTACAGATAACGAAATATTTATTTAGGTAGTTATCCGGAAAATAAATTATGTCAATAACAACACCTTGAGGAGTTTGTTGTAATGAATGTAGGTAGTTTATTATTGATTGTTGGAGAGAATGAGTCAGACTTAGGTAATTGTCCTGTATATCAACCAATTTAGTGTCTCGATGTTCTGTGGTAATATGGCATTCAGACAAAATATTTGCTGACAAAATTAGTAAACTTCTAAGGTTGCCATTTTTCGGTTTTCCTGTATTAACGTCCAGTAATCAATATAATGTAAAAATTGTCGTAGTGATATGTTCTCTGGATTAGTGAATCTATATTCTTCAACATGAGATAGTGAAGTAGAGGCCGTACGTTGCTGTGTGACCGCAAGGGCTTGAAAGAAGTAAATAACCCCTACCAGTTAAGCAGCCTGTAGTACGCCTACGCTCGGCGGAACTTGTGACCAGCTGTATTGGGTTTGATTCTCTCTTCACGTTTTACGGCCGTTCACACAAATTTTGGTCGCGATATGTTTGTTTGCAACTGACCAATTTAATATATGTGTTCTTTAACGTGTTTGCACTAAATTTGTTTTATGCGTTAAATGCAATTTGCAAGGAACGATAGAAAAAAGTGGATACTAATTTTTTCTATCACTGTTGACAAATTGCATTTACTAAGTAATACAAATTTAGGGCAGAAATGTTAAAGGGCACATACATTAAATTGGTTCTTCAAACAAACATTTTTGATTTATACTCTAAAACAAAGAATTTGTACACCAAGGGTATATTGGAATCTTAAGTGGTCCATATATACCTGACGTAAGTAAGGCATATGAAGCGCTAAAGTCGATGGTGGACTGTTAATTAAATTCATCTCTGTATATATTCTGGAGACTCTATGACGTGCTTCCAACGTGGATCGTTTGCCTTTAAGGGTGCCGCCTAACCGGAACTGTTTTGCGCGTTTGGAGGCTCTTAAGCTACGTAGTGCTGGCGCACAGTGTTTCCAGTGTACAAGGAGACGTTTCGGCTACGTCCCGTGCAGATAAAGCTAACAAGAGGAAGAAATAATTCGTCCAGCAAAGAAAACAAAACGCATGTTTGTGTGACAAGCTACGCTCTGTTATACAACTGAAAAATTGTATATATCATCATCATTCTATTTTCTTTTACTTCACACCACGGCAGAGATATGTAAGCCAGTGAATCTGATGCTTGAGTACTTCATATGTTTATAGGTTAACTAGCTGTCCCTTTGCGGCTTCGCCCGTGTGTACTATAGAAAAGAGTATCTAACTTTTAATTACGTATTAATTGATGGTGTTACTATATTCTCTGTACATCTTAAAACAACAAATGCAAACAGCTTTATCCAGTCCACTTCGCTGAGCGTATTTTAATTCCAGAACATATTTGTTTTTAATTCATCTTTATTTCTCTATAAAGTAGCTGCCCGGCTGCGGCTTTGCCCGCGTGAAATTATTTATGTAATGTAAACAGTAACTCTCGATAAAAATGTAATGAAGGCCTTTAACAGCTAGCGTACTCAGTAACAGTGAACTGTAATTTGTCTTAGCTCAGTGTAAAGAGCGCGCGCAATATGCTCGTATAATGGCATAGTAATTCCCATCCTAAAGTCTTGCACGGGATACGAACCCGTAACCCCACCCCTCCCACACCACACACTTTATACTAATACCTGAGTGGATGCTTAAAGGCAGGCCGTGATAATTCTTTCGTATGTACAGGATACAGTCCAAAGAGGTTTTATTTATGGGTAGGTTGGCCAATAGAAACAGCTGTTGAATTATTTCTCCGGGATCATTCTCTTTTTTCGGGAGACTGTAATATTTTACTGCTTGTCACATCCTTAATTTTCGAATTTCATAAAAATCCTGAATTTATTTGTATATATTTACATAAGCTTCATTCTTATCAAATAAATCATCTCTATATCTCAACGGGTATAAGCGGCACAGATAATTATTTGAAAACACATTATATTTTTTTAACAGCTTTCAAGGACGAATTTCGAAAAATCCTGAAATTAATTTTTAGATATTTATGTCAGCTGTATTTTAAAGCAAAAACCATTTCAATATTTCCACTGGTTTGGGAGATAAGTGGGATTGATTAAAACACATTAAATTTTTTTAAGAGCTTTCAAGGACGAATTTCGAAAAATTCTAGAAGCATGTTTTAGATATTTACTTAAGCATAATTTTAATGAAAAAATCACATCACTGTCTGAAATAGTTTAGGAGAAAAACACATTTTACGGCTTTTCAGCCCCTTAATTTTCGAATTTCGCAAAATCGAAAAAATTCACAAATATGCATTTTTGGGCAATATTTTGAAGTTAAAAAACTTATGATAGCTTTCCCGGTTAATTAGATATCAGGGAATCTTCGAAAACATGTTTCATCCCTTTTTACCCCCTTAATTATCGAATTTCGAAAAATCCATTCTTAGTGGGTGTTGACGGGGCAAGGGGAAGCTTCCCTCAAAGTTCCATGGTTCTAGGTCCTGCGATTTGGGCTGTGCGTTGATGAGTGAGTGTGTCAGTCAGGACAGTTCATTTTATGTATTAAAATGATTGTTATTAATTTTTTAACAATTTACAAAGCCCTAAAATTATCCGTGCATATGTAGTTTTGCTTGAGGATAATACTCCTCCTTGGGAATTATTAACTCATATTTTTTTCAGTAGTAATATACTTATGGATACAAGACATTGGTTTAATAAATTTTTCATAATTATTCCCTTATAGTGCCTTTTTACTGTTTTCGTTATTTTTCTAATTAGTAATAGCATTGACAATAAAGTTGAACCACTATTTGCCGTCGCCCTAAATAATTAAGGCAATTAGGATTGGGGGAAAAAATGACTAATGGGTTAAACTGTTATCTTGGATTAACAAAATGTTGATACAGTCTACTTAGCCTTTGATGACGTTTTTCTAAATATATCTTTCATAGCTGTTGGGAGGTTATATTCTAAAGCAGACTCGAAAATAATGACCTGGAACTTCAGTGAAGTGTAAAGTCCCCGAGAATCTTGTGAATGGCCTCATAGAAGCAGCTAACACGAAGAAGAGTAATAAATCAAGTCTGAGTTCTTCGTATGTAAACACGGACGCGCAAGTGTTTATAGTTCAAGGAGCGATGAAAGGTATCGCACGGTTAGCTACTATCCAAGCCGTGTCCTCGACACACCCGAACTTGGCTGCAGCAGCGAGAAAGAAAGCAGATGTCTCGGGCTGTGTATGTGTGCTCTAGGTCGAGGTTGTAGTCAACAACCTCCCACAGCTGTGTATACGCATGCCGTTAAGTGGCCGCCGGCTGTACGCTGCTAGCCGAGTCACTAAGTTATGCCCCGGAATTCGCATGTTTTTGATCATTTACCCGTCTTACCATCATTTACGTGTAAGGTTAAGAATAGGTTGTTAAGGGGATTGGTGCATGTCACATTTTATTTTTAAAGTTATCTACACATTTTCAGGTGCGAAATGTGTATTTTAAATTGTTATTAAATAATTATTTAAATTTAATCTCCCTTGAACGTATTTTATGGCGGCTTGAAAAAGGAAACTATTAAAATGAAGAATTTGGTTATTTCTTATGGCAATTAAGGAAATGGATACTTGTAATGTCTTGAGGTACATTATCTGGAAACAGTTTAAAATAATCTTCTGTGCAGATTGCAAAGTTACTATAAAATAGTCCTAATTTCGTCACAAAAATGGAAAATGTCTGTACAAATCATCGTTTCACTCGAGGTAACTCATCAGTAATATAAGTACACGTCATTAATTTAAGGCTCGGCACCAGTCACAATTGTGGATTATTTTATGTTTTAGCTTTTATGAAATTCTGAAAAAAAATGAAAATTACTATTATAGCGTGAGTTATATTTACCTTGCGCTACGGTACAAATATTAAAGTTGGACTTTTAACATATAGTTAGGCCGCAGTCAGTACAGCAAATTATGAATGTATTAACATTGCTGTCCTGATTGCGACCTAAATATATACGTTAAAATTTCCTGCTGCAATGCTTCTTCTTTATTATTTTATTTATTTATTTACTTTTTTTTTCAGAATCTTTTGTCGTACTCACGAATTTAATTTTTGTTTCTGGCATTTTCAAATACTTTTTTTGTTCTGTGTGATGTTGCCTATTGTACTGTTTTACGAATTCAAATAATTTAGACAAAATTATTCAGTGTTTATCTGAAGAATTATATTATTATTTTTTGCAGCTTTTCTCATTTAGTTGATTTCTTATACTAGCTATAAAATGCTATGTTAACGAATTTTCAAGTCATTATTAAGGAACTCATACGTGCCATAGTTGATAAATTACACGGTTACATACAAAATTGACAAAAATCACTATTATTTTCCGTGGCGAAAAAACTCGAACTGCGGTGGACGAGTGTCCTTTTCTTGGACATATGTCCATATCACATATTTTCTTTCTTTGTGTGTGTGGAATGTTTCCTGAAAGTTATCAAGTGCAGAAGACTGGCTACTGTCAGTTTCACGTAGTAAAAGAGTTAATCCAACTACTTTGACATGCAAAGGTATATGTAATGTTTATCTTGTTACTATCAGTCAAATGTCAGGTGAATGCATTAGGTGTCAGACTTCGAAGAACGCTCGTAATTCCTCATATGTGGGTCAGGCGTACTGTGTTTTAAGAGTGTAATACTATATAAGACAAGCAATATTTCCTCAGAACTTTTTTTCTGATTAGCATGATGAAGCGTTGCTTGTTTCCGGTGAATTGTTATAAATGAAAAGCCACTCGTCTCACCAGAAGTGTGCGATCTTTAAATGGGAAGGTAATACTAACAGTAGATTTATTTTATTTTTTCCTGTTTCGACGAGCAGTTTCAGCTGCCAGCAGTTAAAGTGTACCCAAGTCCCTCAATGAACCGATATTTTTAATAAGTTTCTGTATGTATGCAGCGCGGTCGTAAAGTACAGGTCTGGACACTCGCCTATATCTATCAATGTATTTTGCGTGACCCCCTTGTTGTTTGGCTGCATTTCATCAAGTTACCGAGAGTGTTGTGCGTCTTTGGCACTGCAATCAGGGCAGCCGAGCTCAAACTCCGCCCTCTTTTTTTCCCGTGTTTACGTTACAAAGTAAATAAAGATTGCTGGAGCCATGCTTTAGTATTGTGAGCGAAGGAAGTATATTTCATAAATTGATAAATAAAAACGTTTTGACAAATTGTTTATCTTAGTGGGAGGGAAGTGAGCGGAGTTTGAGCCCGACCGCCTTGATTGCCGCCAAAGATGCACAACACTCTCGGTAACTTGGTGAACTGGAGTCAAACAAGGGGGTCATGTTTCCAAGCGAGTGTCCAGACCTGTTCTTCTACGGCCGTCGTATGCAGTATAGCTGCCATGTGGATTCTTAGTTTTTCCACGTCTGGCTCGAGGAGGATGGTAGGAAATTCACGAATATCTGACGGAATTAGTCAGTGATGACGAGTCTTATTTCATGTTTTTCGATGCGTAGGACGCCAAAGTACGTGCAAAAAATTACAATTATGAAACATTTTTTTAACTCAATAAAGCGTTCTATGTTGTACCACAGACCTGTCAAATATCATACCTACTCTTAAATTTTCTTACGATTGCTCCTCTTTCGTAGATATTATAAACATGTGCCAGTTCTAGACAACTGGCGCCCTGGGCAAGTTAAACGTAACCGCCCCATCCAAAAAGTTTTATGTTGTGTTATGTTCGTTAGGCTAATGATGTAAGTTAGCTGCATGTTGCCGAAAACGTGAGCAGGCGGACGAGGTAATTTCTCTCACTTCTCTTTAATACACTGTTTGTGCACTGGGCAGAGAGCGCGAGAAAAAAAACGTGAGTCATGGGATCAATAAAATTTGAAAGTTTGTAATTTTGTATAAAGGTGATATTTTCATTTAAAGTAAGAAAAAAAATTGGGGGATTTTAATTATTGAGTTAATTGCTCATATGCGGTTAGAAAGGGTATGTAGGCTGTTTGCAAGAACTAGTTGCGGCGCGTTCAAAATATTTAGAACGTTTTACCGAATTATTCTGACAGTTTCGTTTCCTCTGAACCGCTCTGTATGGTATTTCCCGCATCAGAATCTTAAGCTACGCTCTGCTCGCGGGTCGAAGCGATGAAACAGTTTCAGCACATTATGAAAATGGTAACTACACTACAAGCCATTGAAATGTCACATTATGAAAATAATGTTGCGTAGGTGATCTTCGGGCCACGGAATGTTACAGAAATTTGAGATGATCGATCACCAAACAACTGTTGAATGACCTTTATTAAGGGGCCTCCCTACTTGCGCTCCAAACACAGTGCGGCGAGTTACTTTTCTTTTTTTAACGAAAATATTAAACGGGCTTCATATTTGTATATCTACAAACACAACTCCAAACTATGTCGCTGTAGTTTTGAAAATTCGGCACGTCTATTAGAAACATTATTTTTGCGCCCCTCAAAATGGTCAAAAATGGTTTTTGCAGACTGCCGTATGTGGAAAAATAATAACCGGATGCGAAAAACACAACGTTAGAAACGGACTTTGAAATACACTGCACACAAATAAAATACTTTGTTCACCGATTCAAGTCCCATAGGAAAAAGAAAAATAGTAGGCTAAATGCCTGCACGCCTTCTGAACAGGTGCGGAGAGGCGACAATGCATTTCATACGCCGGTCAGCGACGCTCTTACCACACCATTGATTTTCTGCCTCACACATACAAACCCTGCGTATCTAGGGAGGATCCTTAATGCTTAGGTTCTGTCCATTTCAATAATTTTTTATATTTATACGAGGTATTGCTTGTTTGGTATACGTATATTGTGACTATTTTTCACAATAATGACAATTTTCTAGCTTTCATAGTTTTTGTATAGTGGCAAGTAAAAGCCAAAATTTGCATTAAACCGTTTTATACTAGGAACCAAAAACTAATTGATTTACAGAAACCATGTAATTCACATTGAGGGAAAATGTCACGAGCTATGACTAGACATGCATAAAAACATTGTATTGAAATTTTTTGTATTAAAAAATACAAAAAGTTGGTAATTTTTATTTTAAATTCAGCAATTTTTTTAAAGTCTAAAAATTATTTAATGCGGTTTTTTTATCCATGTCTAGACGTAGCTCGCGACACTGTTCTTCAGTGGGAATTATTTCATTTCTGTAGGTCAATTGGTGATCGTTTCTTGTATAAAATCTGTTTATGCGAATTTCGGCTTTGACATGCCATTATACAAAAACTATGAAAGCTAGAAAATTTTCATTACTAAAAAAAGGTCACAATGTATGCCTATAAAACAAACAGTCTGATACAAATATAAAAAATATTAAAATTTTGCAGGGATACACCCCCCTCCCCCAAGATTGTGCGGCACTGCCAACTGTACATAGCTGACGTTATGCATTTAAAATGTTCCTATTGTTCTGGCCCGTCCTGTATATTCTGAAGAAGTTCATACCAGTGAGCGGACTGATTGTGATCGGCCGCCGCTTTCCTACAAGTTCGTCTGCCTGGTACATGGAATTTCGCAGGGGACTGAAAGCGTGAGAGAAGTAGTCGACGCACTAGTTGGGTTGGGAAGTGTCACGGAGCCGGCTTTCCCGACAGCGATCGCGCTGTTTGGATGTTAGCTAGCACGGAGATTCTGCTGGCAGGAGTGCAATCTGGAGTTTATGAGACATGTTGTTGGTGAATAAAAAGAGAAGGTAAAGGGGAGGGGGGTAGAAGCAGCAGTTGTTGCCAACAGAGGAAGGAATGTCCGTGGACAGTACGCAGTTGCTTGTGACTCTTGGCTGGCAACGTGCTGACGTACACACACGCCCGCTGGACCTGATCTTGCTCTGGCGCCACAACGAAGACTTCTGATGTGCGTCGTGGTCTCTATTTGTCCTCTCACTGTGTCTTTAAAGTTACTAACGAGGCATAGAACTGCAATAATTACACTCCAGTTGTCGAGCTATGAAAGAATTAGCTAGCAAGACTTTTTTTCAGGAAAGGTAAAAACATAACTGTTATCTAGAGACGCAACATTTAACCTGTATCCTATCGTATCTCATTAAATACGGGAAAAGATATCGAAAGTGGCATTTTATGGCGTTGGCTATCTGTGTTCTTAATGGTTTTCAAATGCTTTTAATATCAAAATTTTTTATATTTTGACGAAGCAGTATTAGTTTTGTAGACGATACGCGTGAGTACAGTTTCCTCTTAGGAAATTATTTTAGCTCACATATTTTTTCTTATATCTGTCCGTCAAAGTCAAATTTTGTATGTTACGCAGCCATACAAATAGTGAAAACAAGTTGACTGACTTACTTAAATGAAATAAATCACAGTGAAATATAATGGACTATGTATCATAGTATTAGAAAAACTCGCATTAAACAACTTTTGTATTTTTAAAAAATTCTGAATTTGCAACTTTATCCCTGTGCATAAAAAAAGATTCAAAATATTACGTTGCGGGTTTATAAATGTTAGGTTATGTAGCCATTGGCATGTTATTTCACTGTGAAATATTTCACTCGAGTAAGTGACTTAAGTCAATATGTTTTCACTATTTGCATGGCAAGAGAACATGCACATTTTAACTTTACTCGCCAGTATGAGAAAACTATGCGACCTAAAATTGTTTCGTTAGATGAAACTATACTCACAAGTAACATACACAAAACTAACACTTTTTCATGAAAATAAGAAATGTTCATTTTATACCACTTGAACACCCTTAAGGAGGCTGGAGTATATAAACAACGAATTGTCACGATTTTCGTAGAACAATTTTTTTTTCACTTATCATCGAATCTCAGTGTTCGACAATTCGGTGATGATACTTTTGTACTTCTTCTGTCATTGTTACATGGTCACAGACGTTATTTGTAGAGCACTGAAGGCAGAAAGGCAAAAATATTGCTTTTTCCTATTTGCCGTCAGCACTTCAAAAATAAGAGTATCTGTGGCTAATGTAATATTGTAAGAAGGTGTTCAAAAGTATCATCTGCGGATTGTTAATCCTTGATTTTCGATTAGTGGAAAAAAAAAAAAAAAAAAAAAAAAAAAAAAACATTTTGGACAAAAATTGTGAATATCCACTGTTTTGGCACTCGATCCCCCTAAAGGGTTAGTATACTTTTTTTTTTGTTTGAGACACGGAAACGGGGAAGACGATAAGTCGAATATATCACGTCCGTCCAACAACCTCATCGCCTCTAGGCGCGATGGACTAAACTAACGTGCAGTGTTTTCGTAGAATGTGTTTCTATGATTTTGTTTTACGATTACGGTCGACATTTCCTCATCCACTGCAACGTGAAAAAGTAATTTTTAGCACTTTTGAGGAGCTTGTCAATCATGTTGTAATTAGTGGATGGCATTTTTAAAATCATAGGGACACAGTTTGAAGCGTGTCTTCTTTTCTTAGGTAAACACGTTGGAAACGTTTTTAGTAGTTACACAAGAAAAAATACTTTCCGTACCACGCTACTCCGTGGCTTACGCGCCAGGTCCACCAACTCTTAAAAGTACAGGATGCAAGTACATACTTGCATTTGTAGTTCAGTTCGTTCGCTTTCGACACTTGCAGTAATGTCATACAGTTGTAGATTATATTATGCATGCTATTGGACTGTAACAAGCGCCATCGGGACCTGGAAGCGCATGGGCTGTAAGGCTGGCTCTTGCTAGATCACTTGCCTGTCTTCCCCTCGGACACTTCTCTTAGTTACCTTAAGAACAAACATATTCTTTATAATAGTTTTCTTGTTGTAGTTTTAATGAAGATTGTTTTCTAAGGAACTTAATTCAAACAAAATTACTTTTAAAAGTTTAAAATGAAAAATAATAATATCATGCAACGTAAAATGAGTTCGTAAATTAAGTGTTCAGTTACAATCAAAATACAGAGCATGAATCCGATCCCTTGTGTGATCCATACCACGCAGTTTTGCCTTAGCGTACTTAGAAAATTGTTGCCATGTAGGTGTTTTTTATTTTTATTCCAAACAAGACAATGAACAACAGGAGTGACGTCCTTGAGGCAGAAAATCTGTCGTCATCTCGGATTAACTAAATATTTGCTGTAACTTTTATTTTAAATTCAATTATTACATTACACCACGAAGAATAGAAAAACCAAAACTTCTCTATCCCTGTGATAGCCCTTTCGTGGAACTTCGAGATTACTTGAGACGTTGTGTTTGATCGGAGCGTCGGTGCCAATCGCGAAACGGAAATGTAACACGTAATAGTTTGCAGTTAGCGTAAAAATGCACTGTATTAAGGGCGCCGTCTACCCGCACGTGAGAGGCTCAAAAGCGACGGAGCAGTAAGGCCGACCTTGAAGCACGCATCAAATGCCGCGTCGCCTCAACGAGCCAAGCGCTGAACTAGCGTGCAAGGTTTCCGCCGAACCGTTTTTACTATGGGACTTTCAGCGACAACACTGTATTTTTATTGTACGCTGTGAAAGATAAAGGTTCACTGTACAGGCCTATTTTATTCAGAGGCTTCCGAAAATGAAACCTCTTACATAAAAATCGCCTTGATGTGTCGCAATTCAGTCATTTTCGTACCCAAAAAAATCTTGTTAGAAACGAAAGTAGTGTGTGGCGAATAAATAGGCCTGTGTAAGGGGCCTTAAATGCTTTTCGTAGCCTAACCCCGTGACGACACGTGGGATGGTTTCCGAATAAAATTAGGATTGTTGAAGGTCTGCACGTCTATTCACGATCCTAGTAGACGGCGCCCTTAAATAGAAGTAAGGGGGTTATCTAAAAATATTTATTTGCCGGGACTGGTAAAACCTAACTGAAGTTTATGGAATGTGGACCGACAAACTTCATACACGTGATTTATATGTAAATAACAGAGTTTGAAGTGCTTAGGTTAATTTTCGTGTACTTGGATTCAAGTTGGTAAACGTGTAAAATATAAACCCAGATATTTCGTTGTACGTTTAAGACAGTAATTATATTTAGTGTATGAAGGCAATTATAGCGTCGTAGTACTCGCGTAAAAATTGTTGCCACAGAGTTAAGAAATTTAAATAACTCTTTCGGTGTATTCTTGGCGACATGCCATAGACTTCTAATGCCTCTCACGCGTCTAATAACATTTTGAGTTGCGTTTAAAACCTACACTCGTGGTTCTAGTACACCCGGCAATTTGTGCTGCTTGTAATTTAAACGTCGAGTCGTCAATATATGGTTAGGAGCCCAGTTAAAATCATACGGTTTCATGTGTTATTTCATCTTGCCTACGCCTAAACCACGCGAATGCTTGTGTGGGACACGAAACAGCGGCTGTTGTTGAGGACAGCTGCGTGACATATATCGCCGGCGTCTGGGAGGCATTAATAAGCACCAATAATATGTTTCTTCTCCAGCTGTGGTGGCTAGCCTATCGTGACTCACGGCGTGTCTTGCTCTCACCAAACATGGTAAGAATACGAAGACAGTTCCGTTACGAACTTCATCTGTAGGCTAGTCTGTTTGTAGAACTTCCAGGCTCTACCAGATTGGTCTATTCGCTAAGTACGCACATACGCTTACCAGCACCTGGTAAACTCTAAAAAAAACTTTCAAACATGTTTAGGAAGTAATTAACCTAACCGCAGTATGGGACAGTTACCGCACTTCCGTCTTGTAAATATATAATCCTTTAAAGATATTTCAATACAAGTCTGGTAACTTCAGTATACATTTGACTGTGCTATAAAAAGTTTAGGAGTGCTACCATGAATGTCTGGGAAACAATTGTACAATACCTACGTTCTTAGCTCTCCTATACGCACGTGTAGTAAATTTACAAACTATTTTTAGAGTCTACGTACTAGTTAAGATTATTCGGACAAGTCAGCACCTTTACATACTCGACTCTAGTGACGGAATAGTAATAGTAAAAATAAAAATAATCATGAAAACGTTTCAGTGCTAAAGTGATGACCTTAACATAATAATATAATTACGTAACTATTTTGCGGAAAATATTTACAGGATAAAAAGAGAAGTTGATGTCATACATTAATTTGCGTATACTAGTATGCTGAAACACCTATCAAGTTGCAACTTCGTGTAGCTATCAATTGTACAGCCTCTGCACTATACTGAGAATTCGGACAATGCTAGTATATACTTGGTGACGTCACTGACTGTAACAAGTACCGATATGAATTACTTGACGAGAATAATTCGGATACAGCCTTATTTCCGACTCCTGTTTAAATGTGATAACAGCGTGTGCATCACTGTTTGCTAAATCTTGTGCCCAATAGGACAGGGTGAACCAATTTTCTGGCTACAACTTACGTAAAAAAACTGACAATAACGTAAACGGACGTTGTGTATAAATTTCTTCTTGCGGTAGTTTGTGAACCGTAACGAAGTAAATCCGCAAATTTCAGCTATGTTTTACAGCGAAACTGTGCGAAACTGCCGACTTTCACAGCTCTTTCAAACATGACAGTCGTTAATTTGCAACCGTGGCTGCAAAACCTATTGCTATATGTTGGGTATTTTCGTATGTACACTGTGGTTTCGTATGTTCGCCTCTCTTATACATTATTTATAACTGGGTGTGTAGGCTGCCAGTTAGCCGATCCATTTAACTCAATTATTCCTTTTCATAACCATCCATGCTGGCGAAATTTAAGTTTGTGATGAAAAATGTTAAATGCAGTAAAAAATGCTACTCATTTTTTGTTATCTGACGTTGATAGATCGAATGTATTGAACTAAAACTGATGGGCTATATGACATGAAGTTTGGTAATATATATCGACGTAGTTCAGATAGTTGTGAATAACTTTTTATAATTTATTTGAAAATGAACAGTTTGCTGACGTATGCGTTTCGTTCAGAAAATGCTGTGAATATAACAGCGCCTGGTCGCTCTACAAGTAACGAACGCAAATTTTAGCTTCATATTTACATACAACCGATAAATTCCGGTTATAAATTGGACGCAAAAAAATTTAACGTTGGAAAAATTTACAAACGACCTATGGTTGTCAACTATTTTTAAGAGTCGACCGTATTATGGCGGAATTCGCAGGGACAGAAAACCAGAATATTTGAATAATGTTTATTTAGGAAAAAGTTGTGGAATTCTGTCGATATCAGATAGTAGCACCACGGAAGTAATTGGAATTGCCACCGTGCCTGGTGTAAAGCGGAAGTGTAATGATATTATTAACACAGTATGCCCATAAATTATCTTTACAAATTTAGACTTTAATAACTTTAATAATATACAAGATAACACCAAACTGTTTGCAACATACGACAAGGCAACAGATAAAGTTTTTTTTTTACCTCATTCATACACGTCAATGTGTGCACCTCTAGTGGTGTTAAATTTCTCTCAATTTATGCTCCAGAATCTCCACAGTGACATATTGAAATGCATTACGAATGGGTGTCTTCAAGTCCTGTAGGTCTGTTACCGTGGTTTTATATACCTGATCATTTACAAAACCCCATAGGAAGAAGTCAAGTGGGGTAATGTCATGTGATCGTGGGGGCCATCGAGTCGGACCATCTCGTCTAATCCACCTGTTCGGAAATTTTTCACCCAGCAATTGACGGACAATGAGGATCAGTGGGGTGGTGTCCCATCCTGCTGGAAAATGACGTCAGGTTGCAGATGGTCCAGTTGTGGCACAGCAAACTCTTGCAACATGTCCGAGTAAACACCACTTGTTGCTGTAGACTCGATGAAAAAGAATGGACCAATAATGCAATAATGCATAAGTCCACACCACACACTGATTTTGGGACTGTCTTTTTCCATTTAACGTGTAACATGAGGAGCTTCTGATCCCAAGATACAAACATTATGACGATCTAGTTTGCATGACACATGAAAAGTTGAGAAACAAATGTTTTTTCAATAAGTCATCATTTGCGTCAGCCTTGGCGAGTAACTAAAAAAACCTTTATTGTTATCTTGCATAATTTTAAAGTTATTTAAATCTAAAGTTGTGAAGATAACTTATGGACACCCTGAAATACTAAGTACAGTGCTTTGGTCGTAGGCAATACTCATGACACACGACAATATTAGTGCTACGGCAAATCCTCAACAATAGGGCACATATTTGGTAATAAAGTGATAAGATAATGCCATTATAAAAACCAAAGTTAAGCCGAATAACATATATAAGATTCAGAGATGATGTTGATTCCTCTTCTCTATAAAATATTGAAAGGGAATTAAAAAAAAAAATAAATTTTAGATTTTGGATTGTGATAGATTCTTAGCGCGGTTTTATTTGATTCTCAGCCCAACGTTTTGAGTGTTGTTAACTATTTTACTCTATGTTTGAAGTTGAGGGCCCGTGTTGTGTGTTCTGTGCGAACAAAACGTGATGCTTGTATGTAATTTGTACTTCCGTTCCTTCGGACCTATTTTGAATATAACAGCCAATGATAATTTTATAACGGTTTATATTTTAAGGTGCCAGGAATTTGTTTTTAAAAGGATTATTTCTGCTACAAAGAGAGAGAGAGAGAGAGAGAGAAATGTGTATGAACGAGCGTGAGATCTAGGTAGTTTTGTTGGAGGTGTCCGTTGTTGATCGTTATTGTATAGCAGTGGTGACTGCATGTTGCTGTGCGCTAGGGAAGTATCTGTGCTGGACCAACTTGACATGTTTCAAGAAGAATAGGCCCCCAGACTGAGGATTTATCTGAGACATGTTAGCAACGTAGGAGTGGGCTTCACTATTGTACGCGCCAGCGTCCCTCGAAAGTGAAGAGGCGGAACTCTTGTCAAATTTCCTCTCCACCCTTCCCTATGCTTCCCGCCCAACACAGACCTCTATGATGTAACTAACTCGTGTGTTAAACACTGCGGCTGTGATCTTGTATAGCCTGTACTGTACTTCATAAGTTGTACCCGACGTAACATTATTACACTTTTTGTCTTTCAAGATGTTACTTTAAAGAGACGTGTTTCAAATCGAAAGATAATTTCAGTTGAAAGAGGTGCATTTATATTTATTATTTATTTTGATTTTTTTGCAATTTTTCGTGTAAATTCGTATTCGTAGTATCGTTATAAACACGTATTGCGACACGGGAAGTCGTCGTATTTGAATATTACTTTTGTATATTGGCCTTGCAGAACACACAATGTTTAACTAAAATTATTTAAATCTCACTTATGTACTCGTTCACTTTTGCAGAAACGCCTGTAATAAGGCCATGATCCATTATTACGACTGCTTTCACGATTATTATTTTTTATTCCTATACAACATATATCGAAAAACTGTTGCACACTTTTGTTAAAAAGAGTTTTTCCTGTGTAGTCTAATTTTTTCTAGACAACAAATTTCATGGATTTGAATTTGAATAAGTACTTTATTAATGAAAATTTCCTCAATTGCATAATTAACTGAAGCTACCGTATAGCGTATTTTGTCTTGAAAAAAATTAGTATGCACTGGTTTTAACAAAACTGTGCAATGGTATTTCGATATCAGCTCTCTGTTAGGATTAAAAATTGCTATCGCAAAAGCAGCAGAAATTATGGATCCTAGCCTTAATACAAAAGTTGTATGTTAAATGTGTAGGAGCAGTACGTGTCATGAAAATTCTCTGGATGGTACTGTTAAATACTGAAAATACTGGATACATGCACACAAGTTTAGGCCGTTCACAATCAAGTGGGCACCGCATAAAGTTTTCTTTTGACCGTTTTGCAGTTATCTTTACTATTTTTAATATGAAAACTTCCGTGTAGCTCAAAGCCAGTGTGAGAGTTTTTACACGCTCAAAAGTTAACATGTATTGGCCCAATGTAACTCATTATTTTTATTTAATTACAATCTGCTGAGTGTTCAGTTTATAGTGAACAGCCTATAAAAGAGTAATGTCATGATATAAACTGTACGCTATCCTTTAAAACAATCTAGCTCTTAACTTGCTGGTTTGAAATTTGTTATGCATGTCTCTAAGAGTATTTTTGAAAACTTGATATTTGGCCGATATAGACAAATTATTTTCTCCATATAAACTTTAAGAGTCAAACATAATTTGTACATTTTGAAAGGTGTTTTTTTCTACATAATTCAGGAGTTATGAAAGACGCTATGTTATTCGGATACAGAACCGTTATTATCATGAGGCAGCTTCCTAGTTTGAAGATATCATGTCCATCGGTTTGAAAGTATTTAGGAACAACCACCTACGAAACAATATGTAGTACATCTATACGGAAAACTAATTAAATAATTTCAAATAGAAGTAAATTGACATCTTACGAAGGTGGCATGATGTCTATTTTGTTTATTTTTTTTTTTAAGTTATTTAATTGCAATTTTAAAAATACTTATGAAGCCCTGGACCAATGGAGACATTTCGCGATCTGTGCAAGCTATAATTTAACCAGTGTGTTAAATTCCCGTGCAGAAATTTTTATGCGGTAGTAAAATTATAGTTTTAGATCAATATATAGTATAAAACATTTAATGACCTGTGCGTCAAAGAAGACTCGTCCCATTTAATTTATGTTTTTCAAGTTGTCTTTATAACTGTAAAAATAATGACGTAATGACTTCGTTGTGGTGGGTGGGCTGTACTTGCTTGGGTCGGACAGGTGGAAAGTATTACGAACACATTTCTAAGAATGTGCCAACTCATAGCCATCATTACCTTAGGGGAAAAAATAGAAACTTGTTGCCAGGATTTTTTCCCCATACAAACAGATACTGTCTGTTTCTTTTTGGATAAACGTACAAATCCCTTTTCTTTGCACCAACACTTAACGTCTGGCAGCCTATTTAGTCTACCAACTTTTCGCAGTACTGGCTGTTATGGAGTATAGATTTTATTTTTCCTTTTCATTTTCTAAATAACTATCTCAGCACATTTTGCATTTAAATATTAACTGCCGTTTTTAATTCTCTGACGTATTCTGGAAGAAAGAATGTCTTATTCCTTAACATTCAGCAGAAGTCGGAGAATAAACTATAAAGTTGATATCTAACAATGTTAAAATGTGTTGCTTGCTATTATCTAGCGTACGGGGGAAAATGTTGATACGTATTTTGAAAAGGCAGTTACTAGTGACGAAAAGTTAGTAAATGTAATAGACTATTTCATCGGAATCGCCTTGTAGGCTCGTATTTTGTGACGGCAAATATCCATCAACCTCTGCCAATTTCATAGTTAATCTCATGTTAAGGTCGAGCATGCATTAAAATTGCATGTTACGCGGAGCGTGGTCATAGGCGTATGACGGATGCAGTAATGAGTAGATATTTTCTCAGTGGTACATTTGGGCCACGGATAATTACGGCCTAGTAAAGGTCGGGCTAAGGTTGAAGAACCTGTCGGTAGGTCCGTCACGACCTTTCGTTTGTGTTTGAGACTTAATCTGCATGCATTTAATAAAGCAGAATTCTGCAACACAAACGTTTTGTAACAGTTTAAAAGGTTGTTCCGTTATCAGAGCAAACAAAAACCGTTTTACGGCTGTCACGATTAGTTTACTAAATTGTCAATTTGGCTTGGTTTACTGCACTTCAACATGTCATTTTAGGTATAGACTAATATTTAAAAGCAATGACTACCCCGGGGTCCGGGCAAGATCAAGGATAGGAATTTGTGTGTTAAATTATATTGGCTGGGACTCAATTCATCGTACAGTACACGATGTCGCTTTAGGACAAAAATGGTTTTCTGCATTGAGATGAGAAAAATATTTGTACAGGATCAAAACTCGGCCCGGGCCCGGGGTGGGGGGGGGGGGAAGTAATGTTTTGCGGTGTTTTTTTTTTAATAATTATTTGCTCACAGTTATCAGGGAGTTAAAAAAAAATTGTAAATGGTCCTCTATCGATGTGGTCCGCTCCGAGACGAACAAAAAAGTCAGTAGTAGCATACATCTAACATAATTTAATATGCAATTCCCTATCGCTCTCCCCTGACGCAGGGCTGTCAGGTTGGCAGCCCCCTAAAATGTTTTGTATAGGCGATTCGGGATAAAGTGAGAATTCAAAAAAGCCCCGCTGAAGTTCTATTTCCAGCCAATCCGTATTTTTCCGCGCGTAACGGCTGACGCTGGGAAAGTCTAACCTCTCGGGACACTTCACTTGATGTTTGCGCTTGTAAGATAAATTGTGCAGTCGATAGGAACCTATAAAGTCTGTTAAAAATAGTTTAAATTACAAGTATGTCGATTTCGGTTGACTTTGTTTCTGTATTGTTGTATTTTAATAGGAAACCACACGGAACTACATTGTGTAACTTCGCTGTCAACCATAAAAGCAGTAAGGCAACTATTGACAATGATGAATTATATGTAGTAACGGCTAGTGACATTTTTCAGAGGTTATATTTTTAGTGCTCACTTTATACTGCGTGGCCAATATGCAGTAAACCTGTTTAAGTAGGCCTACTAATAAACCAGACAAGCTTCAGTTTAAGCGCAGTATATGACTTGATACTAAATTCTAATCACGGCACGATAATGTAATGCAAGTTTTGATTTTGAGGCACGGGTCATACTGCCATGCTCGACGAGAACCGCATCGACCCTTCACGCGTATAATATTTTCTTTTTAGCATGTTTTCTATGAGATTTCAAGAGGCGGCCCTAAAATCTTATTGGTGAAAAGTAAGTAGTATACAGTCATTTGGGGTAACTTTGTACCATTTTGGGGGTAACATTTTACCAGGCATTTTATTATATATAACAGCATTGTAGTATTCAATCACTATGCAAACTTCAAGATTAACAAATTCATTAATCTATAACACAGCTGTATTTTTAAATCCTGGAATCCTTCATGTGAATTTAAACTATGCTGGTGGTACAATGAAGCCCTGACCGGTACAAAGT
Organism: Medauroidea extradentata; assembly: GCA_003012365.1. Lineage (NCBI taxonomy): Eukaryota > Metazoa > Arthropoda > Insecta > Phasmatodea > Phasmatidae > Medauroidea > Medauroidea extradentata. The sequence goes on from PNEQ01077797.1 coordinate 105,439, forward strand.
TACCCCAAATGACCGTATGTCCAAAACAGCTTATAATTTTGTGTATTACAAATCTGGATGATATTTTTGGAGTTTTTTGGAGTTACAGAAAATAAGGCTAAAGAAGTGAATTTCAGCAATTTTCAGGGACCCTATAATCATTTGTGTACAAAATATTGGGGAGTAGATTCTGCAGGTCGTTGAACCCATTAAATCTGCGAGCCTCTACCAATAACAATGAAGCAGAGGTGCACACACATACGCAAGGCGCTAAAACAACATTCACTTTAGTAAAAACATTTTGTTGACAAACATTTCAGAAACAAATCTATGTAGTAAAATATGACATCCACCAAATCACTTCTGCTGTAAGGCGTATATATCAGAGACTGAAGCAATACCGGAGGGCCGCCACGCTCGCTTGGAACAGGCAGTAATTAAGTTAGTGGCTGTTAGTTGGTGCTAGTTATGACGCACCCCTGGCGGGAATTGGCAATCAGGCGCCACGACGACACCTGAAGCAAAAGGAGGAACTAGATTAGCACCGCGAATTAGTACCAGTGGTTATTTTCGAAGTGAGTTCGTAGTTTTTTTACTGATGTCTTTGCCAAGAGCGAGTCGCTGGAATGGGTCGGGTAGATAGATGTAGAAGGGAAGAGGAGACGGTTATTTTTCTGCTTCCGTTGTACGCATTAAGACCCGTGATTTGCTGAGTGGTTAGATTGGTCAGTACAGCATATACCAGTCAGTGTCATTGGTGGGACCTCAGCAAAATTCGCGTTATTTTTACCGACATATTACAGAACGTACTCTGTTTTTACTTTGGCTACAAGTGTCTATGTCGTGTACTTTTTACGTGTGTGAGGAGATTGGCCAGTCTACTTTGGAACTTCTCGTTATTGGCCAGAAGCATTCTCCGCGGCTTGTGCAATATTGTCGTCCAACAGGAAATGTTGAAAGGAGCCTACAGCTAGTCTGCTGGCAGGAAATAATGTAAACTTTGCATGTCCCTGGTCTTTGGTTCGATCACAGACTCAGACAGGTTTAACAATATTTAACAGATAATGTTCGAGTGATTGGAATAGTGGTGTACGGTTTTTTTTTTCCAGCATCCACATATTTCCGGTGCTTTTTTTTTCTTCCGAACACGAACTCAGTTCACCTATGATCGTAAGCTGCCGCTTGTACCACCTCGCTCTTCGCTATTCCCCGCTTTGTTCGTGAACGGCTGTGTGGTAACCTGTGGGTAGTCTGCTCCACTATCTCCAGCCTTTTGCGAGTCAGTAACATCGTAATGGGGGTTATTTTTTAAAAGGGCACAAACGTCAATAATATTGAGAGTGGAAGGTTTGTTGGAGCCAGTATGCACACATTACAAATGAGCAATTACTTAACGTTTTTCCGCAAATATTTTGCCCAAGTTTATGATCCACAATAGGTGACGACGAAATTCAGTACATTCGAATCGGCGTAAGAGATCGCGCTAAGTGAACGCCAAAATATTTTCTCATAAACTTATCACAAACGTAATGATTAGTCTTTTTTTTTTCTAAATTTTTTGTGCTTCAGAGCTTGCAAAAATATTTGCATAGTATTTTGGTTTTCTCGGACTATCTTGGGTAAATTATAATTTTTCGATTTGTGTACGCCTATGTATTTTTCAGTTTGGTCGGCAGCAGATTGTGTGACAGTGATGGAGTGCACAAAGTATTCAGAAAAGTGAAGTAAAATTGTTTATAGGTTATTGACTGATGGTGATGATTTGTCACTTATGAATAAAATTTACGTGTCGTAATGTTTTCTTAACGTTTCGAATCCAGATTCTATCGTAATAAGAATGGCATTCAGATGTGAAAAATGAGTAGGAGTATGAATATAGTATAAACGTTATTAAATCACTTTTAATCTTATCAAATTCGGTGGAGCTTCTAGTGCGACTTTACATTGTTCAATTTTTTTTCAGTAATTTTATAACGGTTTCGTGAATAGATTCGGGCACTAAAGGGTTATACAAATATCTTAAACGGGATGGAGTTAATTGGAAAAAGTCTTATAGGCAATGTATTGTTTACGTGCCCTTTAAGCTCTCTTGTATTAACAATCGTTCACGAATTAGCGAGCAAGTCAACAATCATAAACGGTTCATTGTAAAACAGGGGAAACTCCAAAACACGGCCAAGCTGGGTTTGAAACCAGGTCACCCAATTGGCAGCAGTTTGCCCGAACCACCCAAGCGGAACACCTTGTTTTACATACCTACTTCTTACACTCCTCAAGTAAACATGATGACCGAAGGCAATAAGAGTTGTAAAGTGCATTATGCCACCTTTATTATAAATTGTGTGCTGTATTTAATGATTGGTACGGGCTGAGCCGAGACGAAATGTAGCAACGAGAGCGTGCGTTGGGCCATCGTATAACACAGGCCATGTTACACAGCGGGAGCTGAGGACAAAGGCCTTAAAGCGGCCGCCTACCCCACGCTTCAAATGCGTGGTAGCGTGTTCGTAAACAGGTTTTCGGCCTTTTCAGACTTCCGTACTTCAAGATGTACTAACCGGATGTATGTGAAATTCAGGTTGCGACCTGCACTGAACTTAGTTGCAAACTTTCCACCAATAAAATTATATGGTTACAGCTTGATGTCCCATAGTAAAAACCGTTCGGCGGGAAACTTGCACGCTAGTTCAGCGCTTGGTTTGTTGAGGCGGCGCGGCATTTGATGCGCGCTTCAAGGTCGACCTTACAGCTCCGTCGCTTTTGAGCCTCTCACGCGTGGGTAGGCGGCGCCCTTAAGAGTTAGTGGACGGCAGCTTTCTCTGTACGTTTGGGATACGGAAACGAGGAAGGAGGTAAGTTGAACATAACACGTCCGTCTAACACCTCATCGCTTCTAGGCGCGAAGGGCTGAACTAGCGGGCAGTGTTTTCGTAGAATGTGTTATTCAAGCGATGACCCTGTTGTTTTATTTGTGGAAAGTTTGTGGTAATGTCCAGTGCAGGTTTCTATGGCTTAGTTTTACGATTACGATCGATATTTTCTCAGCTACAGCAACGTGAAAAAGCAATTGTCAGCACTTTTTTGAGGAGCTTGGAAATCATTTTTTTGTTTAGTGGACGGTGTTTTTAAAATCAGAGGGACGCCGTTTGAAGTGTGTCTTCTTTTCGTAGATAAACGCATTGGAAACATTTTAAATAGTTACTCAAGTAAAAAAATACCTTCCGTACTATGCTACATCACGGCTCACGCGTCCGGTCCACTAACTCTTAATGAATCATTATTTTTCATGGACAACTCGAGGGAAGCGCAGACTCTACTAGTTTGGTGGTCCAGGCCTCCACCCCTTCAAGGAAGGGTGTGGGACAGAGAAAATATAAGGAAGCCTCACCCAGTCCTAGAGTTAGTGGACACTAGCTTTTTTTTACGTTCGAGACACCGAAACTGGGAAGGCAATTAGTCGAATATAACACGTCTGTCCAACACCTCATCGCCTCAAGGCGCGAAGGACTAAACTATCGTACAGTGTTTTCATAGAAACCGTTTCTCAACGGGACTTCAAGCGATGACCCTGTTATTTCATTTGTGGAAAGTATGAGGTAAAGTCCATTGCAGATTACTATAGTTTTGTTTAACGATTACGGTCGATATTTTTTCAGCTACAGCAACGTAAAGAAGTAATTTTTAGCACTTTTGAGGAGCTTGGAAATCATTTTTTTATTTAGTGGACGGTGTTTTTAAAATCAGAGGGACGCCGTTTGAAGTGTGTCTTCTTTTCGTAGATAAACGCATTGGAAACATTTTTAATAGTTGCACAAAAAATATAATATCCGTACCACGTTACAGCACGTCTCACGCGCCAGGTTCACTGACTCTTAAGGCCTCGCTCTTTAGTTTTGCAGTGGTTTCGAAAATATTTTTTACGAAAATTAATAGGCCTACATATATCAAAAATTCATTATTACAGTTTTAACACTTATATATCATCGCTTGTATCTGAATTTTTATGTTGCAATACACCAAACGGATTTTTAGATTTCCCCCCCTGAAATATCACTTCTTTTGTGCCAAAATGTAGCAAAATATTTTTTGCTAGCAAACAGTACATTATTTTGGAAAACGATCTGGGCAAATTTGTGTAACGTCACTGTACACAGTCTTAATTTATTTCAAAGCATTTGGTAAAAAATGTTCGAGTTATTTGCAATTGTTTGAAATAAATGAAAGACCATGGCCGTAAAGCAGCCAATAAGGCCTTCACTCGTGCGAAATGTCATTGAAATTGGCATGATTACGTACGATTATTGTTCAGTAGTATGCATGTTGTTTTAGGTATAATATTTAGGTTTAATATTCTAGAAATGAAATATGTGTACGATTGTAGGTTAAGTTAAAATTAATAGTTCCAGTCCACAGGAGAAGTACCCAAGAAGAGGGCGTGACCTTCCTTGCCGCGATCGGTGATTGGCTGGCTCTGGCAGGAGCGCAGCTAGGGTGTGGTGTGACGTATAGAGCGTGTGGTCGAAGGGGTTGCGAAACTTCGCAGCCATGGGCCGCCACGACAGCGGGGGCGCATTCGCGGCGCTCACTGCGCATGCGAGAACTGCTGAATAGATAATAATAATTAATAAGTCGTGAGCGATACGACGTCTTGGAACGGCATCCAGGCGACGTCTGTAATGGCGGCTCACTATCGTAGCAAAAATACTTTTGGCGACTCGTGATTCTGTCGACACGAATGCAGACGCGCGAACTTTCATGGATGACGCTATTAAGGTGTGGTATCACACCGTATTGAAATCATTCAAATGTTTTTTAATTCCTAGAAAACAAGTGTGAAAATTGCTTTTATAGCATGAATCCTATTCATCTTGCGCTACAGTACAAGCATAGTACAGGGTGGGGCAACATAACTTCATTTTTTAACACGGCAATAAAACCCATTATATGAATAAGAAAGTTTCCAGTTTAATTTGCATAATGTAGTTACATATCTAAAGTTTCGTTTTACATATTAAAATCAAATCAGGTAGGTGAAGCTCAACATTGTCCATACACTGAATAAGCCAATTTCTGGCGTTTCTCACGACACTTATCAGCGTAGCAGTGGTCATGCTGGTAATGTCTGCCCGGATGTTGGTCTTCAGGACGCGTAGGGTCCTTGGACGACTGGCGTAAACACGGGATTTCAAATGACCCCGTAAAACATCACATGGAGCCAACTCATGAGAGCTCCAAATCACCCCTTATTGAGATGAGGAGCTCCAGGGAGTGTACCCTTAAAGCAACCATCGATGCCCTTGAAGTGTAGGCCGTTGCTCCGTCTTGTTGCAATCAAATGTCCCCTAAGTCCAATTCATCGAGCCGTCCGAAAAATACGCCTCGGCGGCAAACGCACGCTCCTCGCTGTTCCAACGCATGGTGGCGACTTATCGCGGCGTGGAACAAAACTTTACACCCACACCTCTCGAATGAGATCATTCCCGCCTCGCTACGACATATACGGCCTGAATGGCGCACATTTCAAAAAAGGAAGTTATGTTGCCCCACCCTGTATTTCAACTTTTGACGTGTTTTTATGCCGCAATCAAACAATTTCTTTATTATTCTTAATTTTCTCGAGTGATTGCTGCAGCCTAAATATACGTTGAAAGTTCAACTGCGATGGTTGTACTGGAGCGCTAGGTAAATTGAATTTACGCTATAATAGCATATTTTCAACTTTTCTTCTCAGAACATTAAATAATCAAGTATTCAAATATGGCGACTTCAGTGCGCGCGAACTAGTTCGCTTCTAGCGAGGACCGTGTTCTGTGCCGACTGCGGTAACTAAAAGTTGGTGCGAGAGTCCTCGCAGGACACAGAGTCGTCCGCCCGCCTGAAAGGACTTCTCGTGTGCGCGGGACACAAAGTTGAAACTGCGTGTTTTATTCGAGCGACGATTCACTTAATTAAATATAAATTTGTCAGCCGGACACCAAAAACTCTTGTGATTACGTGATTAAATTGATGCTCGTCAATTAGCAGTTGCGCTGACGAGCGTAGTCTGCCGTCGCACAAACATTCAATCTTTCCTGTGCGAAGTTGGCTTGAATTTTTAGGTATTAAGCTCACCAGAGTGAGGCAGAGATCAACAGATTTCACGCTCGTAGATGGCAGGAAGCAATGCTGTCCGGTACGAATTACGTGTTTTAAATGTAGATACGGTCTTGGTGAGAGTATAAAAAGTAGGCACTGGACGGACATGATTGTTTCCCACAAGTAATTACTGTTTTTTTTATAGTGATATTAAATGTAGGCCTACATAAAAAGACCCGCTGTTATTTAACATTTTTTTTATCACTTTGGTAACAAATGAATGGTGGCACTTTGGCGTGGTATTTCGGAAGTTAAAGGTGTTCTAGTTTGTGTATGGTATTTAAATCGACTCTTAAACACTTCTGTCGACAGCTACAGGTTTGTGGACGAGAGTATAAAAACTAAAAAGGACAACCATAGGTAATGATTTCTGCCAACTATATGTGGAAAATATTGCTTTGGTTGAATTTTGCCCCGCAATAAAGTGTAAAAAAATCGGCGCCAGAGTTTGTGCCTTAGAAGTACGTCACACTGAAATTTTTTCTCGGTAACTTTGCAAATACTGTGTCTAGTATTGCATTATTTGACTTTCGTTGGCCTCGATAAACCTACATTACTAATCAGTGCTTTTATCATTAATTTATTTACTATCAGTTTTCAGAACGTCTAAAAATGTAGCAAGTACGCACGCACTTGGCGTCTAAAGTGGTCGGTGTGTCGTGATAGCCGAGCGTTCTTCATTAGTGGGCGGACCTGCTTTGCCTTCCTCCGCGCCGCCCAGAGGTGAAATATTTCCGCATGCCTGGAAGTGAAGCGGGGCCGCATGGGGCACATCGCAATTTCGGCGGAAAGGCTGAAATACCATGGAAAAGGTCCTGCAGTTAAAGGTCATTCACCCCAGTTTCTGTGACCTGGAGAAGTTAAATGTTTCCAGGCCAGACGTTTGGTCTCGCGACTGAATTTTGTTCGAGAGGTCATTTTCGTTCATTGTCTGCTGTTCCACTGAGTAGCAGCTAGTTGACTAATAGTCGGGGTTTGAGTATGCATAGTACAATAGATTCTAGCCTAAAGGTAATTGAATTCGCGAAATTTTCCAGTCCCTAGCAATGTTTATTTAGAGCGCGCAGTTTTTCGTGTCATTCACACCTGTACCAGCTAAGCCAAATAGGACAATTTTACTATTTCCATTGTCTGCAATGTTTGGTATGTCAGTTCGTTTTAGTGGCGTACATAAAACCGTAAAATGCAAATTTTGACTTTTACACGAGTCATTGCGCAAAAACTATAAGAACTATAAAAACTTCCTAAGAGGAATATTTAGTCACAATTTATGTCTAAAATAAGATAAGAAATATCTGTTACAAATATATAAAAATATAAAAAGACGTTGAAAACAGATATAAACCGCGCCCTTAATTAAGGACGCGATCGGCCGCAATTTTCATCACCATTTTTAAATTTTTTTATTTGTACCGGGTATTTTTTTTTTTTGTTATTTTAGACACAAAATGTGACTAAATTTGGCTCTTATGAAATTTTTTTTATCTCTCATAGTTTTCGCGTAATGGCTTGTTAGTCATATTTTGCATGTTTCCGTTTTAAGGACTACACTAAAACCAACTGATATACCAAACTAAAAAAAAAAATCACAGTGGATAAAGACATTGCAGACTACAATATCATGCTCATAAAAATAAAGAATAAATATTATTTATATTTTTAAAAATGCTGAAACTGAAAAGTGTTCAAGTGCGATAAAATAATAATTTTATATTTTTATGAAATATTGTTAGTTTTGTAGACGATACTAGTGAGTTCAGTTTCCTCTTACATAACAATTTTAGCTCTCATAGTTTTCTCATAACGGTGCGTCAAAGTCAAATTTTACATGTTACACTGCCATGCAAATGGCGAAAACTTAACCTATTTAAATGAAATAATTCACTGTGAACTAACATACCAGGAGCTAAGCAATAAAACATTTTAGAACTCACAACGTAATATTTTGAATTTTTTTAAAATATCGCAAAAGTACAGAAAAAAATTGCAAAATCAAAATTTTTAAAAATATATAAATAGTTCATGGGATACGTTTTAAATGTATTACTACGTAACCCATGGCATGTTTTTTCACCTTGAATTATTTCACTTACGTAAGTCAATTTTGTTTTAGCTATTTGCATGGCAGCAGAACATGCGAAGTTTGTCTTTGACGCACCGTTATGAGAAAACAATGAGAGCTAAAATTGTTTTGTTAGAGGAAACTGTACTCACAAGTATCGTCTACAAAACTAACACTTTTTCATATAAATATTTAATTTTCATTTTATCGCACTTGAACACCCTTAAACTGTTTCCACAGCGCGGCCAGTGGCAGTCGAACTATGTTCTGATTGGCCGCGCACCTTGTAGTGGGTTGTCTTGTTTTTGTTTTCTTTCTTTGTAAAAGGTTTCGGACGTTTTTGAATTTATACATACCTCTATTGACTAAATGCATTAGTATGCATTTAGTATATATGTCATTCATTTTAATATTTATTGGGTGTGTTTCAGTAGTAGGTGGAGTGACATTTTCCCGTAGCATTTTAAGACTATTTTCTCACACATGTTCGGCCAGTCTGGATTTTAGAGTTTCATATTTTTCTGTGTTAATGTTATGTTCTTTTACTATTGTGAAAATAGGTCTGCCAGTTTCCCCTATGCAGGCATTCCGATATTAGCATATAATTTGATAAGACATAGTCCTGCGTTTGTAGTTTTTCAGTGACTGGTTTCACTCTTGTAATGATGCTTTGTAGTATTAAATTTGAAAGAAGTTTTTAGGTTGTACTTTTTGCCCAGCTGTCTTTTTTTTTCTTAAATACTATGAACGTACGCAATTACTAGGGTGCCTGCTGGTTTTTGCGGTCGCATTTCGTTTATTAATCAGGGTTGTGGCTTTCTTCGTGTGTCTTTTTATGGTAACATAAAAGGGTAGCCATTCGCAAGAAACTTCTTTTATAGATGGCTACGTTAAGCGGCTATTTATTGAGTCTTTATTAGAACATAATTTTTCGGCTTGGATTGTTGAAGTGCGGGTTGTTCCAGTTTCAGTGCTTGCTTAGAGGGTCATCGTGTTTTGTGTGTTACATTGTCTTCAGCTTAGTAGTTGTCAGTACTGAGAGTTTTTTTTTTTTTTCACTTTGTTTTTTGTTTGTAACTTTCAATTTTTCGTTTTGTTTGTGAGTTCTTTTTTTTTTTTTCACTCCTTTTGTTTTTCTGAGACGACATGTCACTGCAGTGGTGCACATCTACAATTTTTATTGAGCTATTCTTATTATGTGTAGATTTTTTCCATAGTTTTTAATAATTTTATTTATTTTTTCTGATGTAATTTACTTAGACCATAGTTGTTAATAATTTTAATTTGTATTTTTCTGTTGGAATGTACTTATTTTACAGTACTTGCCACGGAACCACCTTAAATAACATATTGTAAGTATGCGTAACCTTCGTTTTAGTACAGAATTAACAAACAAGATTGACTTCGTGCGGCTTTTTACTCCGGGAGATTAGAAGAAGAGTAGGTTCCCGTGAAGCCATGCATGGTAGTTGCACAATGATTTATATAATATTTATTATGCAACCTAATATCGGTATCGTAGAATCGCTACATTGTTTTGGCACAAATATTAATTTATTTCGTGGCAGTGAACCACACAAGTTTTAGATTTCTGCACCACATTTGTCACAAAATTTTGTTTTTAAAATAAGCCGAAAAATATAAATATTTGTTGGTGTTGAACTGTAGATTATTTTTGTATCTGTACTGTTGTACCTTACTCTTCCGGCTCCTTGTTCACTGAAATCTGAGAACATGTCGTAAGATTGAATGCTGGAACCTGCAGTCTACGAAGAAGTTCTAATTATGTTAAAAGAGTCTAGAACTTTTACAAAACATTCTGCCGAAAATCATTAGAATATTTTTGCGCCATAGTGTGAAAAAACTACCGAGCATGACCTTAATCACGTGGCTGCTTTCTACGAAAAGCCGTCGATCGTATGACCACCGTCATATCTTCCTTCAGCACTTAGTCTGTTGAAGGCTTGCACAAGGTATACACCGGTGGCTCCAAATGTAGTAAAAACTCAGAGGTACTGGCCGACTAATTGAATGATGGTACGACGTAAGAGTTGTGACGCTAAACGCAGTTAGAACAAACCTGAATTACCGCTGCGGTTGGATGGATGCAGTCTTGGAGGCAAGCACAGACCCAGCGATAAGGAAAGGAAGAGGGTCGTAACTTTGAAAGACGTTGGGCGTACATTCTAACTCGGGCTCACTTTTCTTACAGACTGTGTTTTCACACATCACTGAGTAAAAAGTGGGGCCGCGGTAGGCGCAGTGGCTAGAACACTCGCCTGCCATCCGCGCTGCCCGGGTTCGATTCCCGGCGGCGGGGTTGGTCGCGCGGATTTTCGCATGCTGTAAGATGCCGCGGGTCCGTAGGTTTTCTCGGGATCTCCCGTTTCCCCCGCCCCTTCATACCAGCGCTGCTCCACACTCGCATCATGTCACCCCTCACCAGTGTTGAAGACCTAAATGTTACGTCCTGACGAAAATCTATTCTTCACTGAGTAAAAAGTTGCACAATTAAATAAGGTAAAGGCATCTGTACGATGTACTTAGGGAGGGTTCGATCTGTCTTTGGCCCTTCCCCTTTTCCCTCCTCATGGATCCGTCTCTTCCCGAAGGAACCGCTGTGACGCGAAATTCAGTTGAAGCCCAAGTTGGGCGGTGACTGTGACCCAGGGGAGGATGGTAGATCCAACGATTCGTCACGGCCGCGCCGTTAGCATCGCGGCCGTGTAAGGGGAAGTTTGTGGACGGGGAGGATAATAATATTGATCAGATTCTTGGTACTTTGCGTCACCGCAGCGGCGGTTCGTGCGCGTGCGGCTGTGTGTCGGCTTGCGAGCCACTTGAGTTACAATACGTCGCCCGGTCCCCCCGTCCTCTCTCCAAGACAGCCGGCTCGCGCAGCGCTCCAGCCAGTTCGAGGGCGCTGCGGCGCCAGGCCTAAAGAGGTCAGATAGACTCTTCTTCATCCCCTACCCCTTTTTTTATTTTCCATTACTGTCTCCGACGACTGCCGCATGTTCAGTTCCGCGAGATTTTCTCTAAATGAGAACGTTTAGAAAAGTGAAACATTTAATAATTTACTTGTGTTTATGTAGAACTAGAGCCTGTGCTAGCATCACTACACATGTTTGTCGAATTGACTTGGCAACGGTAGGTTGCAAAACTAAAAACAAAATTGCTACATTGTAATTTATGCACGTTAACTATTTTTTTTCAGTGAGATGGTTTGCAGTCATAATCTGATTATTCTTAGTCGCACAATATCTTAAAGAGACCAAACAGCAAACGTAAAATTTAATCTTACAATAACAGCTACGAAACATGGAAATTGAAAGGTGACAGAATGGTGACTGTGGAGGTAAATTTTAATAGAAAAAAAAATTGATTTAGTGTATAACTAAACATTTTAAATCAGATATGTCGAAAAAATTTTTATTATTTATAGCCTATTAGCCATCAAAATGTAATAATTTTTTTTCGAAGGCCATAACTTTTTTAAATAATGAAAAAACAAATAAAAGTTTTGATTTTCTGTACGGTTGTAATGTACAAAATATAAATCCTTTTTGTGAAATAAAGTTTGACTACTTAAACTTTCCAGTGGCACTATTTTTCATAGTAGGTTAAGGATAACATTTTTGAGCTTACTGTGACATGCATAGTTTTTTGCATTTTTTTCCAAGTACTGTTTCTACTGCAGGTCCCTGTAACGTTATAGAAGACCAATGCAAATGAAAACGATCTGTTGAAAGTTGATGTACTTGAGATACATACGTATTGACGTTACTAAGAAATTCAGCTTTTACTATTGAATAAAATTTTATTCTTTTACAAAACCATGGGGGAAGAATCGAACACTGAGAAAAATATATAGTTGTAGGTACTATACTTGTGTTAAAATATGGACAGCAAAACAGTTTGGTTGTTGGTACTACTCTGGACAGTTCCTTCAACAATCTGTTTTGTAGAAGTTACTATCTGGTTTGTAAAACAAACAAGGATATTTGTTTCTTCTACAAATCAGATAGTTGAAGGAACTGTCCAGAGAAGTATAAACAACCAAACTGTTTTGTTGTCCGTATTTTAACACAAGTATGGTACCTGCAACTATACTCTTTTTTTTTTCTGTGAACTTGTTTTGGTGCAGTGGCAAAATACGAGTGGTGATATCTGGACCACCATGGGATCACCTCCGACGTTTACGGATTTCTTCTTGTAGCCATCGTGCAGGTTTTACACTTTCTTGCTGAGAAATAAGCGTGTTTCGCATCGCGAAGTTTTCCCGAATAAATAGAAGGTAGGGCGGTATGAAAATACCGGTTATTTTAAAGCAGCTATAGATAGAGAAAGGAAACATTCGCCGGTTCACCGACTTGTAGACAAGCCTCCAAGAATAGCTGCCTACTGAAGCATACAACAGCTGCTCACTCGCTTATACTCAGTAGTACCACATAATTGGACGTGTATTTAGTTGCTACTGTTTTGTTGCCTCAGCACTTTCCTTTAGATGTCAGCGAAGTGAAAGCTACATAGCGAAAACGACTTGAACTAAACAGTTGTTTAAATTCTAGCTTGTGTTCTGTGAATTTTTTATGTCGAGAGATGATGGTGTATTGCGAGAATGTTTTGTGCCAACATACTCTTGAAAACACTAGTTTCTTGCAACATATACATATATACGTCTGACACAACGTAGCTGTCTGCAGACCAATGGCGGACATCAAATATTACAATAACGGGATTCTTATTGAGTCAGTCAAATAGGATAACAGCTCCACGTACAAGCGAAAGCCAGACATTTTTTGATAAGCTGAATGTACGTTGAAAACTCTGCAAACAGTCAAGTTTTCCTGCGATAAAGCATCTCTATATGTCGTAGCTATATAAAACGGTTGTGTGCAAGTGATTTCGGAGTCGAATGTATTAAGCAACCTTTGTAGTAGTTTTTGTAGTAACGTGGAATTGGGGTGTCGAGGAAAGTTGAGTTAACCTACAGCTAAGCTTAACGAGGTAGTTTGCTAGATTGATTGATTTATTTTTTGCTTACTAATTGTTAGAACTGAATTTGGAAATGAAGTCTGTAATGCATAAATCCTTACTTAACTGACTTTCTAAGCTGCGAACTGACTGTTATCTATATTTACTGATATGAGATCGAAATCAATAAATAATTAATTTATCTCCAATTACTATTACACAGATCAAAACAGTAAAGATACATAGCTAAATAAATATTTTTTATGACAGTAACTGTTAACACATACTCTATTTCCTACTCAGTTTTCCCTCTTAATACTCATGTAATGGTAGACTATTAAAAGTATTATTTATACCGTTGATATAAAGAACATTAATATTGGGTGATTATTTGGCACTTCGTACGCGATGAAATAAAATAAATAGCGCATATAGAGTGTACGTGAAGAGATCACATCTCGAGATCAAAATTTTCAACGGACGCTTGTAGGCATCTGCTGAACTATTAAGGATGACATAAACTGAAGCCCTACAATGGAGAGGCCCCGGGATGCAAATTGTCCGGGTGGGGGGGGGGGGGGAAGCTAAGAGAAAATGCGCTGGCCAACGCCATCGTCTCTGTACGAGATGTATGTACAATTATATAATATTTTGGTACTGGTGGATGATTTTTTTTGGTGTGCTCAGGCGTTGGTTTCCTTATCAATTGTCAAGTTTTATCCTTCGTTATTGTATGTAAACTTGACCAAGCACTGCAAGTCACATTTTGTAGTCGGTACAACCTCCCAGACGCAGCGATCATTCCTCCCTGGCTGCTAACCACTCAAGTACTCGCACAAGTACCAATATATTCTCAATAGGTTCAAGTGTATGGCTATTTATCATCCTGCCTCGCCCCTGTCTCCACGACTTGGATCGTACTAAAGGCTGCAAGTTGTTGGACACATATTGGCTGAATTTACTGACAGGTATATCACGTGCGTGTGTGTGCATGTATGATGTAAGGAAATTAATAGCCCAAACTCCGAGAGTTGATTCTTCATGAAAAGTAAGCAGACGCTATATGGGACACATTCGAAACTATGAGCCTTTGAAAAATAGAGTTTAAGTGTAACAATAGGTCAAAATATGAAAAAAGCTAGGAGTTAAATAACGATTCTGTAGGTTTTGTTAAGTGATATTCAGATCTTTAACTTGTAAAATATTCTGTCTGTAAATCTTTCTCTTTCATGGCCACCCTCATATTACAAAAATTATATATGCCGTCAGGTTTTTTGAACAGTTTATGTTGTCTGTTCAAGCAGTACACCGTAAAGAACTTAAGAAATCCTTTTGTTGCAAGCTCATAAAACTCTCAGTTTTCTAGTAAAATGTATACAACTGTTGCTGTGAAAATAACTCAACGTCTAGTGTGAAGGGAAAAAGCTGTACTTCCATTGTCTAGTACGTGCGTCGTGCACTCAGGAAAGTGCAACATGCGATTCAGTTATGTCTGAAAATCCGCCCAAGTTAAAAAAAAAAAAGTATGCCCGTTTCCGTAAATTTGGCAACAAATTTGGTTCTGCAGCATTTTACAAGATGTTAAATTTTTTTTGAGAGAAAAATCAATGAATTGTATCAACAACATACCATCCATGAGGGCCGGGTATACAGAGTGTTGCAAAATTCCATGTCTATATTCTAGGGAAACAATCCTCACGTGCAGAGGAACAAAAAATGTTATGTGAACATAGGTCCAAAAACGCACCGTTTCTGCACTACAGTTGGCAATACATGACGTATGATTGATAGCGCGCGGGTAGGATCATGTTGCTATGAGGCATCATTACAGCAGTACATAACAAGATACTATGCCACACACTACGCCACTAACACACAGACAGTAGGAACAACTGTGACACAGCAACATGATCCTGCTAGCGTGCTATCTATCAACCATACGTCATGTATGCCGACTGTAGCGCAGAAACGGTGCGTTTTTGGACCTATGATCATATAACACTTTTTGTTTCTCTACACGTGACGATTATTTCCCTACAATATTGACATGGAATTTTGCAACTGCCTGTATATATAAGCGCTGAGTTCTACAATTGAGATCTACACTTTTTGAAAGTCAATATAGAAAAACTACGAAACAACAATTCTTGATAATTATATTTGCGTACTTTATTAGCGAACATTTACCCGGAATGATGCATTTGTTAAGCGTGATCTCTTGCGCCGCAATTAAATCTATGAGATTACGGCGTCAGAGATTGTTTTTCAGATATACGTTACTCAAGAAAAATGTTTCTCAAGAAAAATGTTTGCTCACAAAGTTGGCAAAAACTATTTTCTGGGATTGTTTTTTGATTTTTGCAAATTGGCTTCAAGAACCTACAACTCTAAATATATGTTTTTAGCGCTGAATTATATATCACGCACTCGTAAGTACATTTTGAAGTGTTACAGCACGTTTTGAAATGATTTATTTATTCGCAGACGACAGACACGATGTGGTATTAAACGACAGTTCCACAAATTTTGTTTCCAAAATTCACAGATTTTTCTCCTCCGAAAAATTAAAATAAATTGTGTAAAAATGCTGTTAAACCAGATCTGTTGCCAAATTTACAGAACAGAGCAAAAGTTCCTTAGACTGAATTTTACGGCATGCTTGCGTCGCAGGTTGCATTTTGCCAGAGTACCAGGCGCACGTACTAGACAATGGGAGTAGCGCTTTTAGCCTGCATTCCAGGCGTTGTGTTATTTTCTCAGCAACACATTTGTGTGCATTTTCCTGGTAAACGGCGCGTTCTACAAGCTTGCAACAAAAGGACCTTTTTTGGTACCTTACGACGTACTGCTCGAACAGACTACGTGAATTGTACACTATACCTGACGGCAAATACATTTTATGTAATATGAGGTTGTCCGCACCAATTATTGTAATGAAAGGGAAGGCTTAACGGTTGAATTTTTTACAGGTTAAATATCTCATTATCATTCAACATAACCCGAAGAATCGTCCTGTTTTTATATTTAGATAAATTACTACTTATAAACTCTGTTTTTCAAGGGTTCATACCTCCCTTTCCTTTAAATTCATTTGTCTCGAGAGTGCGCCGTATAATGCCGGCTTACTTTTTCGTGACGAATCAACTTCCGGAGTTTGAGGTATTAATTTACTTACACCGTGTAAATGTTTGTGTTGGTGTGTTGGGATGTGGATGTGTGTGTGTTGGTGTGCGTGCACGCGCGTATTTATGAAGGATGTGTAAACTCCAGCACTTAAAAAAATGTTTTAGAACAAACAAATACAAATTGTTATTTTTGTGAAATGACGAAAAGGAACTTGAAAATTTCTTGAATTGCTGATAGGAACTTTTGGCCTGATGCCCTTTATGTATGTAGGTATACGAAACTATGTTGCTTTGTGCCCAATTTGACCTTTGCTCGTAAGGAGTGTGTATAAATTTCAAATTTCCGTGTTTCACTGTGGGAACAGCGGGGCGATAAGAGCCAGAGTACCACGCTCGACGAGAAGTATATCGCCTCTGTTCACAGCGCGCCATACTTGCAAGGTCTACGTTGTAGTCTTTTCCCTGTGGGACTTAAAGCGGTGACCTTAAAATTTTATTTTTGGATAGTAAGAAGTAAAGACCACCGCATTAATCTCGTTTCACGCTTACGAAATCAGGTGGTATTTTGGGAGCTATAGCAGTCTAAAGAAGCAATTTTGAGGCACCCAAAAATCATATTTCTAACAAGCATGTTGAATTTAAAAAAATATATAGAATCGTAATTTTAAGTGAGTGTTATTTTCGTAAATAAACGTAGTATGCATAATTTGCGTAAAAAAGAATACACCAGTCAAGGACTTCTCTTAACTTGATTTAGCCTAAGACATTTCGTCACGCTTGTCAAATAATTTTGTAAATTATTAGTTGTCTGCAGCGTTGACTTAGGTAATTGGTAATGTTTTATGGAATAGTATGGATGTAGCGTGAAATTCCAAATTCTGTTCTTGGTTGACATTATGTAAAGATTCGTTAATGTAAGATACTATAGGTGTCATTTAAGAAACTCTGACGGACGTATTTTCAAAACACATTCCGAACGCACAGGGAAATATATTTTACTGCTACAAATTTGCGTGTAGTAAAATGCATAACACGTGTGTGTTATTTTTATTGCCGTCTTTTAAAAACCCTGAAAATGCTTGCAGACATGATAAGGTGATCGGCAGAACCGGGTCACGGGACTGAGCTACTCTACCTTACTCCAGTTCGTGACTTATTATAACCGCGCAAGGTGGACTCGAGAGCTGTTATCCTAGCTGACGTCGAGTTCCGAGATCGTGCGCACGGCAAGTTTCGTGTTGAGGGTGGCGCTCTTTCACGGGACCAAGTTTCGTCGCCGCCCTAATTAGCAATTAACCTTGTCGCGGTATTAACAAGGCCCGGAGGTCTCGTTTGCGAACACAATGAGATCTCTTCGCGGCGAGGAGGCTGCCGGGTCAAATAGCTGTTTCCCGCTCTTCGTTGTCAACTGCGTGTTTTTTTCTGTGCTTTCCTGTGCTCTTTTGTAACGCGCTGGGTTCTGTTTATCTTAATTAACTTGTCCGTTTGCAAGGTTTATTTTTCTTTTCGTTATACGAAGAACTTTCCAGTGTGTGTTGTAGGTTTCAACAAAAGTGTTTTTAAGCAGTTTGCATACTACGCGAAAACTGTAGGGTGTAGGGTTACGTGAAAAATGCATTACTTGGATATAAATCAGTAGATTAATGTCGTGTTTCGTTAGTAAATTGAGAAATAGTCGACCCGGTCGTTTAATCGATTTTTAAATGGGTTTTTTGGCTTTAGCGAAGCTGTGGAATAAAAGCTTTGTGATTTGTCTGCCGTGTAAGAAAATGCCTTTCGGATAGCGGCAAAGTCGTTCCGGAAGATTCAGCTGCTTACTGTCTATGTTAAATTGCCAGAACGAAGTATTGACAGACATTTTAAGATGTCAAGAATGCATGTGTGTGCGCATCTCCCGGGCCACGACAGCGCAAAGCTCACGAGATGTGTCCATCACAGAGAAGAAACACACTAACATACGCGGACGTAGGTTAAGTGGAATAATTCGAATATCGACCGCAGATTTACATGAACATTTGAAATGAAATATAAAAGCTGTGTTCTAAATCGTAGCTGTGTAATTGCGTGGTCTGAGAATTACCGTGGTTCAAGCCTGGAAAACTGCAATAACGTGTGGTTTATTCATTTATTTAAAACGACTTATTTTAACGTGTGGCGAAGTTAAGGCATAATTGCCTTGTCTACCACTTAACCGCAGTACCTAAACCTACAACGTTTGAAATAATTTATAAAATATGTTATATAATAAGCAAGGAAAAGACTCAAAAAATTACAGAACATGCTAATGACAATAACTGGAAAAAAAAAAAAGACAAAACAATACAAAAAATACAGTACAGAAGCCATTCGCCCTAAAATCATACACACATTCATATCGATAAATGTTCACTGTGCATCATAAAAATTAGTTTTCAAAGGAGCTCTTTTAAATGTGGGCTGTGATAACTTTTGTTTCACAGATTCCTCAAGAGCATTTCGGGCTAGCACTGCAGAAACAACAAAGTGATAATTCGGCGATACGACCATTACTGATCATCGAATTGTGCTTTAAGGAAGCGGCTGTACCAAAATAACAATGTAGTTTAACGTAGTAGTTATGAAATTGCTGCAAATATGTGACTGGATGTAGTTTTTTGGACATATAAAAAAACATTTACTCCCATTGTACAACTATTTTAAAGAGATAATGTAAATATGTGCATCCTTAAGAATATATATATTTTAAAAAATTTACTTGAGGAAACTTAACGGGAAAGCCATTAAATTGAAACAAACAAGACTTATGCGTTATTAATGCCTTGTCTTGTTTTTATATCAGCCGTAAACTTTAATTACGAAGCCTGTTTAAAACCTTATAACTGAGGAGTGTCTGTTCAAAAGGTGCTATTTCCACTTCCCAACAAAAATTGAATCTGGCCATGATACAGTCCTGTACTTCAATACTATCGAATTCCATGTGCATTCCTTAGAAAAAACAATGTATTTCCTTGGTGAAACACACCCTAAACTTGACGATCTTTATCAAAAGAGGGTGAGTGTACATATTTCCCCACAACTTTTCAAAGGTAGAAAAATGTATTGTTAGAAATAAAAATGTAGCTACCTTACCTACGCGTTACCTTTACAGCTGTTGGATGTAATATTGCTGCAAGGAAAAACGAGTTGGAACTTGATAAAGCCAGGACAGTCAGAATTCCTATGTATTTACTCTGATTTTTATGGCAGATGATGATCCACGATTGGCAATTTCCTGCCTACAATTTTGTGTTAATTTTGGTGATGACAAATAGACGCAAGTGGCTTGACGAAAGAGGATATTACAAAAAAGTGTGACTTAATTGAAATCGTGTGTCCCGTTTCTAATGACAGCTGCCTTACCTGTAATGTGACGAGGATTTTTTTTTTCATGTTATATCCATGCGTTCATTTAGTAAAAATATTTTTAATAACTACGCTTTTGTTTGTATCTTTGTACGCACATAACTGGAGTTTTTTCCTTTTTATTTGCCTTAATTCTTGAAATACAGTATTTTCTCTAGCAAATGTATTGTTTTGTGTCTGTGGACATGTGCTTTTTATGACCAGTGTTACAATTGTCGATTTATACGATTTCTTTTTACGTCTTGACGCATCCATTGTGTTCTTCAGTTGTGGCGTAGGGCTCTTCTGTTATGAAAAATACTCGGCAGTTTTTTCTGCTGTGCTTTGTTTTTACGTACATCAGAGGAGAACCAATGTGGCACGTGCTTTTGTGTCCATGGCGCAATGAATCAATACACGAGTCCCAGTCGCCGACTCTCTGTGAAGCAAATCGACGCGTTCAAAGCATGACGGTCGCTTTCCGCTCGTCCTCCTCACCCACCCACGCGCTTTCCCGTTTGACTAACACAGCGGGGATTTAATTGGATGAGCTCTGTTCGTCTTCGTAAAAAGAACTAATCTAGTCGCAGACTGCGAAGACAAAAAAAAACTGACTGATTTAGATAATCTGCCAAGCTGACTGCCATGGAACTAGTGAAACTCTTTTCACGATATTTCGACAAGAGTTTCATGGAAATCGACTGCACTGACATTTCTAATGTATCTGTGCCTTTAATGTCGCTCTGCTCACAGCCTTTTTTACAGCTTGGTTTTAATGTTATTTTCATCGTATACTTTTGTCTTATTTTCGTAATCTTTAATTATGTCATGGACTCCTTTTCCATAAAAACGGCGTATTTATAAATCATTGTTTCAGCCATTGAAAATGTTATGTATTGTCATCAACGTTGGTTTGCTTAATCTCTATCCATTTAATGTCGTTTAACATGTTTGTTTTGAGATTGTTAGCTCGAGTTAGTATACGATTTTTATTTGTGTTTGCGGTCTTGCCTTATGTTATAGGCGGTTCGCTTTAAAGTGAGCACTGACCCACACTTAAGAAATTGGCATCTGTCATGCTCGCTATGCCACTTATCAATATTTTTACTGCCAAATAACTTACCTCTAAACTGTATTTACGTTTTGTCATAAAATAGGACAAACATAAACAGTTTAAGCATACTAGGAACCTAACACGAACGTTACAATAAAGATTGTCGCACGTGGTACTAACTAAAAGTTCATTTCTTGGCGTGATCACTTCTGCTAGCTCGCTACGTTACGCAGTTGTGCACACGCCAACACAAACAATTGTGGTAAGGAATTGGCATCTGTCATTCTCGCTATGCCACTGCTGCAATTGTCGCTCAAGTTTTAAAATTATGTGTGTTGGCTTGTACACTGTTGGTGGTTGTATTTTCTAGTTTGATATTCCCGCTAAATTGTGTGTTCTTTTACTAAATTTTTAGCCAAGTAGAAACAGTTTTCACGTTGTCTTTCTCAAATGAATCAGGGGCAGCGGTGGCCTCCCACCAAAACGATCCGGGTTCGATTCCTGCCGGGTTCATTAACCGGATTTTAGCACGTGGGAATCGTGCCGGACGATGCCATTGGTCAGCGGGTTTTCTTGGGGATGTTCAGTTTTCCCCGCTCTTTCATTCCGGTGCTGCTCCGTACTCATTTCATGTCACCCCTCACCAACGCTAAATACCTAGATGACCAAAATCTGGCCCTCATTCAAGTGAACCAGCTTCAATTTAAGTAGGTTTCAGGTTCGATTATAGCCAGACTTTGGACATGTTCATGCTTGTAGGTAAAGATGTATTGGCACGATTGTCATTTGTTTCCTAAGTTTATTGGCATCGAATTTTGTGTTGAAATGCGCTTATAAATGCAAGATATTTATTTACAACTTTATGACACATGACAAAGCTGTATTTAGCATGCCGTTGCGCGAAAACTAGGTTGTAAAAATATTGTATGCCACAAAGATTTTTTTTTTTTATAAAGAGTAGTTTGCCGACGTTCCAGCTATGATACCGAAAAATAATTGTTCAGATTTTCGACGCGTTAATTAGCGCTTCAAACATACAATGCAATTGTAAACATTTATGTTGGCATACCGTTTTTGTATGTTCCCTTCCTTTTCCTTTAACAGTTTAAAAAAAGCCACGTGAAATTTGATACATTAGTTTATGTAACCGTTTGTATTGCCCGAGATATTGTAATTTGTTGTAATATTTGTTGGATATTCAGAAGTGACAAATATCGTCTCTTGGCAGGCAAAAGGACCAACATCACATTTTACAAACTTTTGAGTAGAAAAAAAAACTGTTAAGAAATTCAATTAATTACAAGTTCCAAAAACCAATGGTTAATATTGGAGCTGTAGAATTTCAGTCCACAATGCTGTCTTTGGTTTCTCTCTAACTTAAAGGTCAGTAAATTGGTTTATGAACTAATATTAAAACTGAGGCGTTGGCCCTTTTGCCTGCCAAGGGTAGATAAGGCGTTAGTTAGTGTGTCAATATCCTCACAGGTTTAGAAATTATGCCTACTAAATTCCAGTATAACCAAACAGCGACGTGAAGTAAACAGCTACGAAACCCTGATTCAAAGAAAAAAAATAGTCCGCTAATAACTACGACGTGTCGCTTCTGTTACACTAATGCTGGAATCACAATACCGCGACAGACGCGACGCGAATAACAAAAATTGTCAGCTAATCAGCTCGAGGAGGCTCCTGTGACATGAGCACGGCAAAAATTGTGTGCACGACGTGAACTCCAAGTATATAGTAGATATTTATACTTTATTCGCGTCGCGGACGCGACAAAACTGGAAAACGGAATTTAATTTTGCGCTAAAATGTTGGTGAAAGTGATGAGTTGGTAGTAAATTGGAAAACTGCAAAACAACACCCTAGATAGTGATATTTACCAGATCTATGAGCAAACATTTACCTAGAATGATGCATTTCCTAAGCGTGATCTGTTCCGCCGCAATTAAATTTACGAGATTTCGGAGGCAGCGATTGTTCTTCAGAAATACCATCCTCGAGAGAACATTTTTGCTCAGAAATTTGGCCAAAGTTATTTGTCTGGGTTTGCTTTTTTTGCAAAATGGTTTCGAGGAACTAACAATTTTAAACTGATCGTTTTAGCGATGAATTATTTACTAAGCCATCTTAAAGCAAACGTGTAATTGTGACTATTTTGACAGTTCGGAATGCGAGAAAATTTAAATAATTACCGGTAAACATCCATGGATGTCGTACTATATAGGTTACTATGTAATGCCAAGGGACTATTTACATGTAATATTGTTTTAGTATTTGTCCCGTGGCAGGCGAACTAGTGTTCGCAACTATGGTAATTTTTAGTGTCGCATCGCGCTCTTCGCGGTATTGTGATTCCAGCATTGTTTATTCAGTGTCTAAGACTAGAGGTGACGATGTTGGAGGTCCGTGTAGAGATCGTACGTGCATACGTGTGCGGCAGTTGTAAAACCCAAGGTAGAGGTTTCTGGTGGGAGGAGAAGGCAGCGACCCTCGTGTTTTATGTGAGCCCCAGGGGACGAACGCCACGCACGTAGACGCGGGAGCGTGCAGGCGGGCGGCGTCGTGCGTGACTGAAGGGGTGCGGGAGCGCCGGCAAGTCTGTCCGGTTGGAGACGCTCGGTCTGGGTGCATTGATCGGCCGCGTGGGGAAGGCCCTGCCCGTCCACCAGGTGATTCTCTAATGTAGCGTGGCTGTCCCCGTCCTCTAGTCTAGCTGGTCTGTGCTGTGCTTCCTTCTGTGTCGCCCGCAGACACTGCGTCCCGCTCATCGTGATTTCGATCAATTACCCGCCACATACTGTATTTCAAAACGTAATGTTTACTTCCGCAGGGTGTGGACAATAACTTCCCAAACTTCACTGCCTTAAATAAAGGTTTGGTACGTGAGTTAACGTTAATACAACATAGAAAATATATTTTGCCAACTTTGTGAGCAAACGTGTTGCTAGTGTTACGCGTTTACACTCTAAATATGAATTAGTGAGTACTCACTGATTCACGTTGATGGGTGGAGCAGTTTAAATGATGTGAATTAGTGAAAATAGTCACTGTATGATTTCAAAAATGCTGTCTGCTAATTAAAAAAAAATCCAAGCTCTTCAAAATTGCTAAAAATGACTTTTTCACGTTGCTGCAGCTGAGCACTGAAAGCGTTTTGAGTAATTAAACTTGGCATGCATATAAAGATTGTTTACTTCGCTTGTTCGGTCATATTGCGCATTTTAACTGCAGAGTCCACGAATGCCAACTTCATGTTGAGAATAGTCATACAACTGACTACAGATTCCTCATTATGATTCGACCGTTAACCTTCTCGGTCTGCTCTTGATTATTCGGGACAGAAAAAGTCATCGATACGAACGAAATAACCACGAATTATATGTTAAGGAGTAGTCTTTTGTCTATTCAAAACTAGGATCGCACAGCTGTTACTGTTTTACGCGTTACGACCTACGTACAATATAGCGTCAAGTTGTAGCGTCTGTTAGGCAATTAAACTTCAATGAGAAATTAGTGGTGATGGGATTTACTTATATTATATTTACTATGATTAGAGACCTACAGATGTTGCGTTATTTTCTACCACGTTTACTCGCTCTTCGTCTTCCACTGGTATGCAATGTTGTGGATTGCTTGGTACAGTGACCAATCGCATGTAGGCAGAGGGGCACAACAGTTCAAATTCCCAATGGAGGGGGCCGAATGGTCAGACCATTCGCCTCCCACCAAGGCGATCCGGGTTCAATTCCCGGCGGGGTAGGTCTCTGGATTTTCACATGTGGGAATCGTGCCGGACGATGCCGCTGGACGGCGGGTTTTCTCGGGGATCTGTCGTTTCCCCCGCCTTTTCATTCCAGCGCTGCTCCATACTCACCTCATCTCACCCCTCACCAGCCTGAGCGCTGACCAATATCTCTCTCTCACTCACTCTCATTCCCAATGGAGGGCAAACGTAATAATGGTTCTAATTTACATATCATCGAGGAGTTGCATTGATCACCATCGTGGGTAATAGTTTTGATTTCATAAAATTACTCTAATTATATATAATATTGCTAAAATAAAGAATATGTTAAATTATTGTATGTAGACCGGTATATTGTTTAAGATTCCCCACTGCTTCAAAGATCTAGAGGAGGCAATGTATCCTTTCCTCCCCTCTCCTTCCCCCCTGCCATGAAGTCGGTACTTTTGTTTATATGTATATATTTGAGTAAATGTTCAAGGCTCTTGGTTCGCTTCACTGATATGACTTCATTCCATGTACCTTTTGCTATGTCCTGCTCGGTACAGGTAGTTAATTGAGGAAACGTGTCTGAGGATGTCGCTTCAGGTGTCTTCATTCGTCCTGTCACTTCGCCCTCACGCCGCGCCGTCAAGACCACGTTTTGCACCTCGCGTCGATTTGTAGTCTTGCCAACAGACTCGATTAAATTCCCGCACTTGGTCTTGATACGGACAATTTTTGATAAATAATGGACTTGTCTGTATTGTAAATACCACGTGTACTGATGCATTTCTGTCGAGTTAGTGCATTGCTTTTTTCCGCTCTCTGTTGTTAGACGACATTACCGCCCATGATGGCCGTGAATCCTTTATGTGTATGAGCTTACTTTCATACTGAATTATTTAACTAATTGAAGGATACAAAATCGAGCCACGTGATCAGTTATTATTTTATTTTTAAGTACCAGATTGGAACTCGGCGTATATCGTTCACCCAGTTGATTCTCGTGTCTCCTCTCCCCTCAGAAGTCCCCAGGCCCTGCTTTGTGGTAAAGAAATTGCATATGAATACATACACTCGGCTCGGGCCTTGGTAAAAATAAATAAACGTGAGGGAAGAACTACCCATTCGTGACGTGCCTATATGTGGAGCACGGAAATGGCACACACAACGTAAGAGGTGGACGGGCCTTAGAGGTTATTTTCTGGAAGAATTTTCAATGCAGAAAGACTCGGAATGTAAATAGGACATACCTTACAAGAAATTTCACTGGTGTTGGTACACAGTAAAAGAAATTTGTACTTTTACAAAAATGTTTTTTGGAAACCAGTTTCCAAAAACGTTTTTGGTAACACTACAAAGTCTTTTTGTAAAATTTACAAAAAACTTGTATTTTTACAGATTTCTTTGTATATTTACAAACATTTCGGTAAATATACAAACAAATTTTGTATATTTACAGCTAATATCTGGTTAAGTTTACAACACTTTTTTGTAGTGTTACAAAAAAATTTTGGAAACTATTTTCCAAAAAATTTTTTTGTAAAATTACGAAATGTTTTGTAAAATTTGTCAGGTCTCCTAGGTTTATTTTGTTTCAAATCGAAAAATTTTCTCATTTTCGTTTATTTTACTAGTTCGCAAAGGTGTTTACGATATTTGTAACCACTTTAAAAGGTTTCTGACATCTTACTTTCATTACCTGACTTATTACGTTCTGATAGTAGTTTACAAGATTTTCCTTGTAAATGTACACATTTTTTACTGTGTAGCGAGACGATTGTGTTGTGTGTCTGAGATAGAAATAGTACAGAAACCCATGAAAATGTCGTTATGTATAGTGTGGCCGCCTGCAAGTTATTCACCTGTTTATGTGACAGTTATTCGTCACCAGTCCAAACCGCCCCAATGTCTTATTCGTTACTGGCTTTCTTTCGAATGAAGATGGTTTTTGATAGGAGCATTTGAAGGGCCTGGTGCAGTGGTGAATCAACTGCATTTTCTTAAATGTCTGTGGAAAATAAGTTTTGATTCTGACATGAACCTTGAACTTCAGTATAGGATAAAAGGAAGCAATTTTCATGTTTTATTGATTTGGTTCACTGTGGCACCAGACCCTCCATTTTACATGTTTCAAGATACGGATATCGATTTGAATCGCCAAATGTATTTAAAACATGTACTTCTGTTGGAAATTTTTATATTGACTGTACCTTTGATCATAATAATGTTAATTTAAGTCTTTAAAAAAAAAAAACATTTCACAAAAATTAGAAACTGGCAATATAATTCTAACTTGGTCTTCGTAGCCGAATCCTACAGCTTAACGCACATTTGGCTAGTCCTTTTTGATTTTGCAGTTTTTTTCTGTATACTGTTTAAACTTAAGAGCTGCTTTCCAGCCATTTTCGAATTCCGGCAGAATAGTTTAAAACAAATATGCAGTATTTAAGTGTTCATGTATATTTTTTTACTATGTCGTGCGTGGTTATTGCACGTGTGACACGCTAT
The DNA here is from genome assembly GCA_003012365.1 of Medauroidea extradentata. Taxonomy (NCBI): domain Eukaryota; kingdom Metazoa; phylum Arthropoda; class Insecta; order Phasmatodea; family Phasmatidae; genus Medauroidea; species Medauroidea extradentata. The sequence goes on from PNEQ01077797.1 coordinate 132,375, forward strand.
TCGTTAGTTCGCAAGTGAGCGGTGAAGTAATTGAAAGTAACCACATAAGTCCAAGTAAGTGGGCCTTCGACAGTTCTTCACTTGTAGGAAAAAGAGGAAAAATATAGCCCACGTTCGCGTTCATGCTGTCACATTTATCTTCCACCTTGTATTTTTACACCTTACATTTTTACACTACCTGTCACGTGGCCTTTTCGGTCAGACATTTGTAGCTATGTTGCGTGTGCTATATTTCTTGTCATAGGATCTTGTGAAGAGCAGGTTAGAAATAGTTCCCTGGAACAAATAATGTTATCAGTCCTTTCAAGCTCTTTTTTTTTTTTTTACCATAGTTGAATCGCAGTAGGGATGTGGCTTTGTAATACATATATTGTAATCTTCTACCCAATATGAACGTATTTTGCATACTCACGAACGTGCTGCATATTCAATTAGTGTGATCGTAACTTTAGCTATAGAGTGTTGAAGCTGACAAAAAAAAACATGTCTCTTTCATGCTTCAGACAACATGATTGGTTGTGTGTTATTCATTTTACCACCAGAGATTCGTAGATTGTGTTGAGGGAAAGTTGCAAGAACGTTGTGCATCAGAAGATTAATTTATTGAACCCTCCGTTAACGTGTTTCCATGTATAATGTGACGGGAAATTGGTTTTCGCATTCCAATAAACTCTGGGCTCGTCCCGCCTACCTCTCGCCGGTAATAGCAGGAAACTGCATCTGCAGCCTGAGGGAAGATTGCTGCTTCTATGGAAGGGGGGGGGGGGGTCCTTGTACCCCCGAAAACTGCTTTTCCGCCGTGACTTGCGAGGTACCGAAGGGTGGACGTGGTGGGTGGCTGCTCCGTTAGACATATTTACCGTCGTTGCTTCCCTTCCTGCCTTATGATGATGGGATGGGCCGGGGAGGGGGTTCTTTTCCCTTTCCGGCCGTCCCGCCCGTGGTTCGTTCTCTCCTTCCTCCTTCTAGATTAAACCCCCACGGCGGCGCCCTCGGGGTCATACCACGTGACCCTGCTCGATGCCTTCGCGTCGAAGGGGCGGTGTCGTCCCGGACTGGCCCGCCTCGGGATGTTCTCCAGAGACAACTACAGTGTGTGTTTGGCGTGGGTGGGCAGGAACTGATCCGATTGTGGAAAAAATATATATATAGGGGGGGGGGGGAGATAGTGGCGATTGTCCTCCATGCCCTGAAAGACATTGTTAGACTTGTGTTGAAATGTACGTGCGTGTTTTTTTTTCTTACGTGAATGATTTCGTCCCACCCCCCTCCTTAAAACATAGTGCTGGATCCACTTAGTTTTTTTTTTGTTTGGTCCGTTTTCTTGTCCTCGAACAGACAAGGCTTTGGTAGTGGGACTCGGGGGGGGGGGGGGGGGGGATATGAGTCGGCCAGGGCCTGTTTAAGGAACCGTCCCCCAGCATTCACCTGGAGTGATTTCGGAAAACGAACAAATCAGGACATGGAGATTGCTTTATTGTTCGGCTTCTCAATCAGTAGTTGCATTTGTAAACGCAAATTTCATCAGTTTGCCAATGTTGATATGTTTAATTTATTAATAACTTTGTAATGTAAAATTACCATGGTTAAATGTAAGAAAAGGCGCACGCCTTAATTTCGCCATGTAAAACTTTAGACGTAAATAAAATAAAATAAAATATTGTAGGTTACAAGCCAAAAAAACCTTTCTCCGTGTCCTTAAAACACTATTCGACTTCCAACTCGCGTACGACTGAAAACTCCAGCAGAGACCCCTGAAATGAGTATAGCTGGAGTCAGACATCTAACCAGAGTTCTTTCGAATTTGAGGTTTATTTTACCACTGCTCCTCCACGCTCGGTTGTGATGGAGGAAACTTCACAAAGTATGCTATTGTTGTTCGTTCATGTTGGTGGCTGTTTAATGGAATATCGGAACAGATGCTATGAAAGATAGGAATGGACGTATATTTAAAAAAAATTGTGGGCAGAAAAATAAAATTGAAAATATAATTACTTCAGAAAGTTTGAAGAAACAAAATTCGTTTGTACAGTGGACATAAAAGTATTGCCTGCTTTATAAGATACTATTTACACTAGGGAGGCTGCCTTTGAAGCATTGTTCCTGACTGTACATTCTGCAGAGCTCTTTAAAATCTGTTATATAAACTGTAAATATTTTCAAATAGGTATATTTAAATTGTTAATGAAAAATAAATTATTATAATTATTTGTAACACCGCAAAAAATTAATTCAATTTAATTTTGAATTAGTTTTAAAAAATCGAGTTAGAGTTTTTGTCACTATAACCGGCGTGTTTCCAGTTTGGATACTTCAGTAACAAAGTTTTTCGAGAAAATCTTCAAGCTTATCCGTCACAATAATTCCTATGCTAGTACGTATGAAAATGTTAGCCGTTTTGTTTGAAATAATTTCCGAACGATTTGAAGTTTACATACAAATTAGTTCTGTAACCAAAATGTAAGTTATAACTTTCGGATTCGCTTCGCTGCTCCCTACGAAGTTTACTCAGCTATAAACAAACTATTCTTACAATCACAACCAATAAAAAAAAAAAAAATTTTGCGCAAATGGGTTTGAATATTGCTAAGTACTCTAGAAATATTTGGTTTTGGTGGATGCATTTTTTAATCTTATATGTGTATGTGTGTATATATATATATATATATATATATATATATATATATATATATATATATATATATATATATATATATAAAGAAACAATTACACGGTGTTGAAATTTACAGTACTTTTTGTTTATCGGTAATTTCTTTCTTAATTCTGTAAATAAGTTAATAGCACCGATTAAGTAAGTAAATCTATTTGGGTATTTGATGGCATAGAAATTCTTAGCGAGTCGAAATTAGCCCGCGCCGTTATTGCAATCCACATATCAAGCAAATACAACTGGAGCATAACGTAAGCGAAATAACCATAAAATACATGAAAAAGAATGCGTGTACAATGCATGCATCCAAACTAATAAAACAATATTAAATATTATTGCATAGTAGGCCTACGCCTTAAGGAGGATTGATCCCTGTCAGATAGGTTTTACGGTTTTTCTTATAAATCAGGGAATAGACACACTGTTTTACTTTTTTCACGCTGACAAGGCATAGTTTACTGTTTCATTCAAATTTTGGAATCCATATGGCATTGTTTCTGTTAATGTTGCGGCCTCTGTAGCCGCTCTCGTAAATAAAGCAATTTTTCCTTTTCAGCTGTTTCCCGTTGCAAAGTAATGAATATTTTATGGTTCCAGCAATTACAGAAAATCGAGTAAGTTTGTCTCTATGCCCTGTCGTGACAAAAATTTTGATACGTCTACTGGAACAGACGTTATCGAGAAGAAACAGATAAATCCAAGGTGGTAGGGATCAATACCCCTTAATTAATTATGATTGCAAAGAATGAAGTTGGTGTGGATACTAGGTATGCGTATTCGAAACAGGTTGTTTTTAATGATGACGTGCCCAAACCATCTGCATAATTCTTTATTTTTCGTTATTTATCCTGGATTAGAAGGAACTTTAAAATTATTATTTTTTCAGCTTAAAATGTTCTAGGACATGGGTTTATATTACCAATATATATTAGCAAATAAGTGAGGGTTTACCTTGTGAATTTTTTAACAACTTGTTACTTTCCGAAGTTATAAGAATTCCAACTATTTAATACTGCCTGTCAGGCCTTCCTTCATACACGACCTGCCGGCCACATGCGGCCGGCAGAGCGATTTCTACTGGCCCGCCATTAAAATGTCAAAGATCATGGATTTTTTTTGTATAATTCAAAGGAAATTTCTTAAATTTTAGTTCTGTCGATATAATCTGTATGCATGACAATGATTTGTTTCAGTTTGTTAAATTGAAATGAAGTTCAATTAAATAATTTATTATTATACCTATAATTTACTGTATTTTACTTGAGTGTCATAGGTAATAGTAAAATTAATGCTATTGGTCTGAAGGTAAATGTAATTGAGAAGGCCTGTTATGTATTTAGTGCTTCTATTTAATCCTATTGAATATGCCTCTAGTTTAAGGTATGCTACCCTTAAAGTAAATGTCACTTTCATTAACTGAAGTTTAGATAAAAAAAAAAACTCAATTTTGTTGTTGTAATCCAGATTTAATTGAAAATTTGAACATGATTCTGGCAGCTCGCTTCTGATTTTAGCCTCGTACATGGCCCTCAATAACTATAAATTAACGGAAAGGCTGCACACTGCGGGAAGTTCCATAACGGAAACAAATCATGGAATACCAGTAGCCGAAATAATTCCGATGAAAAGGATTTAATTTATTTCACTGTCCGCGCTCCTTGTCAAGCTCAAAACAAATCAATCGTTGACTTTTATGGAATTGTTCATATTACCATAACCAGCAGTTCCATATTGGTAATTTATTTTCTGTTTTACCAGTGGTGAAACATAAGGTGAGATTTTCGTATTCGTATCGGAATGGAAGGAAGCAGGTTGTTTATTGAACAGCAGGTCAAACGATATCTTTGTTAATGGCTATTTCCTGATTTTTTTTTTTTCAGACTGGTGACAATTACTCATATATTTTTTAACCAAAAGCTTTGAAAAAACACGATGCACATTACTGTGGATGCGATTTTTAAAAAATAATGTACCATTCATCAGCAAAAAAATATTTTGCTTCATTTTTGCTTATTTTCACGACAAAAAAAACGTGGTACTTTGGGTGATGAAATCTGAAAAACCTTTCAGTACATTACTACAAAAAAAATTCAGCTACAAATTATAACATATTAGTGTCTTAAACTGTGGAGCAAAATTTTGATATGAGTATTAGGTAGCAATAAAAACTTTTTTTTTTTTCGAAATCACTGCAAAACTCGGTAACTTAATGTTGCTCTACTATTATAGCTCAGTGGTAGTCCCGGATTTGTAAGTGAGAGGTTCTGAGTTCGCGCCCCAGGACTTCCCCTGGAAGTTTTCAGCACAAATGTGATTCACATTTGTAATGATAATCGACAGAAGCTTCTAGTTCCTGAGAAATTAGCTAAGTTTGGGCAGAAATAAAAAAAACCGCTCGGAGAGAGCGTTATGCTCTCCTGTATGGAGGTCAAAGCCCAGGGAGTTTCTCCGTGGGGTCGAAGGGATTTTGCGCATTTTGTCAACGTTAGTTTTAATTTTATGATTATGTTTTATAAATTTAATTATTTCAGTGCAGGGTCCATTTGACCGCGCAGCGAGGCGGTAACATGAAACTGAGCGTATGGCGCGCGGCGAGGCGAGCACTTTTTTTTTCCAGTTTAATATGATTTTAGCCAGGACAGATGAAAAAAATCTACGTCTAAACGTCATCAAAATTAACTGAATTCTGAAAAGGATATCACGTACTACGCAAATTCATACGAAACATTATCCTTTACTTAAAAAAAAAGCATATTTTTTACAAAACAAGCTTGCTTTTTGATTTTCTCCGGCTGCAGTTAGGCTCATGCCATTGCGTCCGAACAGGTTCGTGCTCATCTTGACCAGATTTATTTCTGTATTTGTAATTCCTACAATAGTTTACACGCGCCCCCCCCCCCCCCCTTGGTCGGTGTTCTGAGGCCAGGTGAGGTGATTCAGCAGTCCGCCGCTAGAGAGCGACGCAAGTTGACAAGAGTTTGGACGTGGTTCTACATTCTGCCGCAAGAGACCGCGTTCAGCAGCGCGAGCGGTGGCAGTGGAAGGAACGCTTAGTAGTTGTTCTCGGTGGCAGTAGATGGCGCGGTTGTGAATCTCGTAATGAAGAAAATAGATGGCGCGGTTGTGAGTCTCGTAACGTAGAGTATAGATGGCGCTGCTGTGAGTCTCGAAAAAGTTTACTCTATGGGAGCGCTTGGCACAGAGAAAATTTCTGTCGCTCTTTTCGCTGCTATCGCAGAGATAAACAATGAAAGCATAGTAAAATTAAATTTAAATAGGTTTGGAAATAATATAAGTAATTAAATTAAATTTGAAAGTAGAATAAACTAAATTTCGCGTTTTAAACAGCTGTGTTTTTAACGGATTTATATAGTTGTTTTTAAGCGTAAACGTGGGAAATAAACGTTAGTAAACAACAGAAGACGAATTTACGTAGCTAACTGAGAATTTAGCGAGCTATTTTACCTTGATACATTTTGTGCTCTTATACATCTAACATGTACTGCAATAATCGGGCCATTATCTAAATAGTACGAATTAGAAGATATTTATTTCGCCTCAAATTATTTTAGTGAGGGTAGCCTCAAATGTCTCAATTTCAGTTGAAAGGACAGACACTTTAATATAACAAAAAAAAATCGTTATTTATTTTTAAATGAATTTTCTCGTAAGAATGTGGGTCACGCATGAGTCTTTATGTGAATTGACAATACAAAGAGTATGCAATTGCATGCATTACCGGGCATTACGCATTAATATACGTTGAACATAAAAAGGAAGTCTAGAAAATATTTTCTTATCCATAAATGCGAAAAAAAAGTAACTATTTTTTTTTAGGCGAAGTGCTACGATTCATTCAGTTAGGTTCATCACGCAGTGTGATCAAATTTAATTAATACTTTTTTTTCTTTGGTGCCACCGCTTTGTGAAAAGTAGGTTAGTTTTGTGTCCAAGCGAATTTGTGATGTGCTATGTTCCGACCGAGAATATAAAAATATTTATATAGGGAGTATGTTTTCTAGATGTTGTTATAATTATTATTTTTTCCTCTGTGTATCTTAAATATGTTAAGCAACGCAAGAAGCGTATTTACACTTCATGGGACCTCGGTGGCCGAGGGGTCAAACCTCTCGCCATCCCCGGGGTCGGTCCCCTGATTTTCGCATGTGGGAATCGTGCCGGACGATGCCGCTGCGCTGGTTGGCGGGTTTTCTCAGCGATCTCCCGTTTCCCACGCCCATTCACTCCGGCGCTGCTCCATAGTCACGTGATATCACCCCTCACCAGCGCTAAAGACCTCGATGTTAAACGCTTACCAAAATCTCCTAGTTGAAAATTTACACTTCATCACATTAGCCTCAGAACGAACTGTGATTTTAAACATATTTTTAGATTATATCAAACATTTCAAACACAATCATAACTGACTTATTTGAATGTTTTCAGTTACTGTTCTCTTTCCGTCACTTTTTTCGGTAAAAAAAAAAGTATAAATGTTCTTATCGTAAGTACAGATCACTTATTTTAACTTCGCGCGCTGCTTTTATAGGGATTAGCAAAGAGTCGAGCCGTATATTTACCTGGCCCAGTGGCAAAACACTGCACTCGCGTTCGGAGAGTTTGTGCTCCGTTTTATTTTTTCAGGTTTCCGAAGTTTCTTCAGGCCACTGGTTGGGTGGCTCCTAACAATGAATCACGTTCGACCAGTTGGTCCGAGCCAATAGTCACGTCTCGAATCGCCTTCGCTGTCTACAAGGCGTTCAGTCCTGGCGAATTCTCAAAAATTGCTCGAAGAATATACAGCACGTTGAAAAAATACTTAGTATAAAAAGTTAACTCGTGGATTAATACTATAGTATAGACTTTATACTATTTTATAATATATTGTATAAAATTATAGTATAGACTTTTCTTAGAGAATGATGTGTTGCACTGCAAACCATGTTTCAAATATATCTTCTTCTAGTATTGGTACAAGAATTAACGTTGATGGTATATTGTGACAGTCACCCTACATGTTTGCATGTCCGAGTCTAGAACGCACGTCTTATACATATCGCTTTACATCTTCAAAATGTATGATCATAAAATTGGCTGAACGTTTTTTATACTGACTTTCAAAAAAACAGTTTTTTCAGTTTACATTCTTAGCGGAAAATTGAGTAACTCAAACTGAAGTGTTAATAATAAGACTCAAGAATAATTGCTTTTAAAATGCCTTGCGTACGTTCATGTTACCAGTTTGGAGTAGGCGCGCCTACAAGCGATGCAGCCCTGTGAACTGCCGTGTGTTGCGGGTTGTCGATAGTAAAGGGAATGAGCCTGTGAGCATGCCACCCAGTTCTTACCTCAGCGTATGTCGTTGAAATGGACCCACGTTTCTGGCCATCTCCGTGGCAGGCCTGCTTTCGTAAATTATAATAGAGTTATGTCCGCAGTCTGTAACGAAGTTATCTCGCTTGCTGCCTGAAACCCTCCGTACCGACCAACCTCAACAGAAAAATAAAGTTCCTATTAGGGAAATACTGTTATAAATGACTTGTGACCACGTTTACAACCTCTGTAAACAGTTTTGAACGTATTTTTACAATTTCCTATTATCAACTGCAGTACGTCAAAGTATCCATGGCCAAATGATGAGAATGAGGCGAGAAACCATATGCGTTTTCAAGGGTATGTTGGCACAAAAAAATTTCGCGTATACCACCATGTCGACTTACGACTTATCACGAAATATGTAGTATACGTCTATAACTTTTTAAAAGCTTCTGCAGCAAGATTTACATACCAGAAAAGGACCGCATAACACCCGTTTTTTGCCATTTTTCGCCCAGAAAAAATGTAAATCTTAAGATTACTCGATGACTTGCAACGTTCTTTAGATGTTATTCTTAAGCAGACATCACTTATGAAAGTTAAGGTGAATAGAAATGGTTATAATTTGTTATTTCGCAGAAACATCCATTAATTTATTTTACGTGTTTAATAAATAATTAATTGAGTATATTTCCACTGTAAATGCTTCAGGAACAACATTAGCGAGAAAACCTTCTTCGAACTTATCCGTCATAATAATTCCGGTACTTGTACGAAAAGAAATGTTAGTAATGTTGTCTAACACAATTTTATAATGTGTTATGTAAATTTACGTTTTAGTAAAAATATTTATGGTGGAAACACATTGCAAACAAACTTACTGATACTGTTGATCTTTTTCCGGTAGACCTACAGAAATAAACGTTAGGGACCAAAACAAAACGTGTGAAGTTGTTGTTATTGTTCTTCAAAAATACTTAAACGAATGCTCATTTTACAGTACAATATATAAAAGTGTAATCTGCTTCCAATATTTATAAGTGGATTACGCCTGCTTCATTTTTTTACAATAACGGCATAACCATACGAACAAAAATTGGTTCGATTGCCAGGTTGTTTCGATAATTTATTAATTCCAAGTCAGCGTGGCTCATCGGAACGTACCACGTCCCAGTGCACAAACAGAGACAGTAGGAAGGCAACCACAAAATATTCTAAAATTAATGCTTAGATTTCTTATGGTTATCAAGAATGTAGATAATATTAATGCCGTGAGGTACCAGACACTATAATTTAATATTACTTCATTCGTGAAGCTGCAAAATATCTGTTAAATAATTTCCTCACAAATTAAAAATTTAGTTTCAAAAACTTTGTTTGACTTTAAGGAACTATTATTAATAGGTCAAACCAATAATATAACTACCTCAGTTCATTTAAGTTAAGCTTTTATTTTCTTTCATCAGGCGTTATGAAAAGGTGGCGTAATTAATTCTCACAAATGTCTCATGGGTGCGTTTTTATCTTCTAGTTTTGTTGTAATGACATGTAGCTTAAACCACTCTTAAGACACAATAAGCAATTTAACATAATACATTTTTGTTTGCTAAAATGAAATTAAAAAAAAAAGAGGCTCGAAATAATTAAAATTCCTGTATGTTGATAAAACGAGGAAAGTAGATCAGTAGTGATATGAAACACACATAGTAGAAAACCTCACAAGTAAATGCATCCCGGTTGTTTAATGCGTGCGTGAATTAACATCTTTAACGCTCGGTTTCAGTTACAATATTGATTTTTTTTTTTTTTTTTTTTTTTGCAGTTCTGGTAAGAGAAACGTCTAATCTGCGATCACTTCGAAAATTCTGTCTACCTCGTACTACATTACAATCATTGCGATTAGGCTGTTGACGTATAATTACGCCGCAAACAGCCAGGCTAATTTTTTTGTATTCATAATTTACCTAACTGATTGCGACCTAATTATACATTACCAGCTCAATCTTCATGTCTGTATTGTAGCGAAAAGTAAATAGAATTTGCGGTATAGTCGCCGATTTAACATATTTCTTACCAGAATTCTAAAGAAGCAAAAACTATAGGCTAATCGTTCAATGTGGCGACTTAAACCGAGCCTTAACAGAGAGACCGTACGTACATGCAGACCCAGGATATTCGGTTAGTTGTCAAACGCTCTCTAAGTACTCTCAAAGTACGTATCAGTAATATAGGCCGCGGCCGAACCTTGGCGGAAGCAGGTTATTGAATGTAACAACAGCGGGGTGCTTATAAGGTTAGGGGAGGGGAATCGTACATACACTTCCCCTCCTTGTTGCAGTCACGTGACATGGGCCAGCCTAGGTGCAGCGGAGTGACTGAGGTATAGACTGTTCACGATAAGGTGAGCACTGCTTACATATTTATTTGGGCTGTTTTGCAATCATATTTATTATTTTTAATATGAAAACTTCCATGAAACTATAAACAATTGTAAACGTTTCACCACTCTCAAAACATAACTTTTTTGGCCTCAACAAAATAAGGTTTTTGGTTATCGTAGGTGGTGTTAGGTAGTGCTCAGTTTAAATTGAACTGGCTATAGGTGTGATTATTAGAGCAGGGAAATTGGTAGCGCCAGGTGGTCATTGTGCCTTTATCACCCGCCGTGTCAACACCACCTGGTGCCGTGTTTACGTAACCTTATGTCGTACAAAGACTGTCGAAAAAAACTGTTACGTTCTTCGTTTAGAAATGTAGCCAGTACTGAATAAAATTTTATCCGTGCTGTCATAGAGCTAAGGAAATTAACCATTCACAATATTTATTCCATAAATAATTGCGAATACTTAAAGAATATAAATTAATATAATAATGTAAATAACGATGCGCAGTATCACCAGTTACGGCTTGGTTTCAGTCGCCATATTGAATTTTATTTTTCGCTTTTCTGGAATTCTGAAATGAAAAATGTTAAATCGGCGACTATATACCTCAAAATCTACTTACCTTGAGCTGCAATACAAGAATGGCAGTAGAGCTAGTAATGTATAGTTACGTAGCAATTTGTCGGGCAAATTATGAATACAAAAAAATTTGCCACACACATTGCGGCATAATTATAAGTTAACAGATAAATCGCAAGGCCAGTACTGTAGCGAAATGTAAATAGAATTTCAGGTATAATCGCATATTTAACATTTGTCTTCTTGGAATTCTAAAAATACGAAAAATAATGAAATTCAATATGCGACTGAAACCGGGCCTTAAAACGACCCAAATAATGTCCCTCACTCCTCAGATCGTTGTCTTGAGGAAAATTGGCACCAAGTAGCATAGCGAAAGTCACATAAAGAGAAAATATGAAAGGTAAAAACCGCCACCAATAACCAATGACGAAGGGGGAAAGTTATTAAAGTATTTGCAGTGTGCAAAAAACTAATTTGTTTTCGTAGCAATCACTACTCAACTCTTCGCAATTAAGTTAAATGTTATTCCCCACAAATTCAAAATCTTTAAACCTCGTAGTTTACTTTTAATAGCTTGTCGAGGTCTCAACTTTACTATGCTCTATCCGTACAGTTAGTAAGAAAAGTATTGTAATCACATAAATGAAATGATTCAAAGTGAAATTTGTAGCATTTAGCTATTTCAGGACGCCTTTCTGGTTATAAAAGAAGAAGAAAATTTAAGTATAGTCGGAATAATGCTAAAAGTAAAAACGAATTACTTTAAAAAATTTTAAAAACTACGAAAGCTTTTGTGTTTGTAATCACAAAATACTCTCGAAGTATCTCAGTGCTTTTACTTTCACTTGAAGTTATTTTGTTCCTTTCATTTTAATAGTTTTTATTTATTATTTATAAGATCATAGAACACTAAATTATCAACATTAACATGCTCTTACACCGAGCGAATCAACGCAACGGTAACAAGTTGGACTCGCATTCGGATTGGATTCCCGGCTCCGGCCATCCTGATTCGTTTTTCCATTGGTTTCCTGAATCTCTCCAAGCGAATGTTCGGATGGTTCCTTAGCAAAGGCCATGGAGGGCCGATACCTCTCCTAGTTCCTGTCCCAGTTTATAATTGTGTGTAATCGTCTCTAATGACATCGCTGTCGATAAGGCGTAAAGCTAAATAACAAAAAAAAAAACCTCACGCGTGTGATATCTGGAATCTATAAAAGAGTTATTTTACGGAAAACGACATGCCTAAAACGTAAACAGTGTTTGTTACAAATACAGAAGTACCAATTATATATCTTTCCGTTACCCTTAAGTTGTTTGAATGGTTCTTAACCGTAGTGATTAATAAATTGCTATTTTAAACATTGTATTTAAATACTTTAACAATAAAAATGGAAAATAAAAGTATAGGCTTGGCATAGTATTTATCAAAACCTTTTTAACTTCGTCGCCTATTCTACAATCAACGTAACAGTACTTATTTTAACTACTATGGTATGTGTAATAGGTTTGTAATATACGACCACTGATTATATTTGCAATTTATGGAACACATTTCGTAAGTGTTTCAATCACCTATCCTTAGCGACTTGGTTGTTTGTGGCTGAGAATTCTCTGGTTATACTATATTAATGAATTTCAGAGCAAATTGCTGTCAGTTTGTTTACTAAACCGTCAATGGTTGTCTTTATATTCACCTGGTCTTGAGAGAGTTCGTGGGTAAACAGTGTGTTTAAAGATGCTATTTAACTAGACTTGTCAAATGTGGAAGGGCTATGTTGGGGGCGACGTACACGCTTAGAGCGTTGTAAATGTTTGTTTTAACGCCTAAAAATAGTCTGGCTAAAATCGTTGCGGAATTGCACGTGTTGGGCACCAGGAAGTTAACCAGTGTCGTCCAAAGACCCCACGAGTGACTTGTCTTTGCATAGTCTGTTCACGCACAATTGAGCACTTTTGAAGACTATTTTGCCACGTATGATGAATAAATAGTACATTTTATTGTGGTTTCAAATATTACATACATACGTTAGTAACAAAAAAAAAAAAAAACGGGTCTTCTAAGGCCGTTTTGGTCAAGAGGCCAGGGCGCTTGCATCCCACCAAGGTGATCCGGGTTAATTGATCGCGGATTTTTCGCAAGTAGGAATCGTGCCGTACCATGTCGCGGGTGGGTGGGTTTTCTCGGGGATCTCCTGCTTCTGCTGCACTTGCACTACGGCGCTGCTCCACATTCGCACCTCATCCTACCTGAGAGCCATGGAATGAGCAAGGATAGCGTTTGACGTGTTAAATTATATTCGGCGGTGCTCAGACATTTTTAATGACTTCGCTTTCGGACAGAAACCATTTTCTGCATTGAGAAGAGGAGGATATTGCTACTAGAATAAAACATGTAGAGGAAAATTGAACACGTATTTCCGAATGTTTTTTTTTTTGGCATGGGAATTCTTTTTTCTCGCAGTTTTCAGGGTACTGAAAAAAAAATCTAAGATCCTATAGTACCAAGGTGAATAAGAAACACGTCGGTGGCCTATACTATGTAGGTTCGGCGTCGAATGTAATTTAACATGTATATCCCTATCCTTGATTACGCAGGACACTGAGGATATGCAGCGCCCTTAGCCGTGAGCCGCTTCACAGTGTGAAAAATAAATCGCCCAAAAATGTTTTGAAGCTGTTTTGAAACACTGCCAAAACAACGTATTATTTTGTTTTACTGTTTACATGGTGATAGCTTATACTTTTAGCACAATAATAATATAATAATAAATTTCGTACGGGGAGAGTACCCTAGGAGCAGGGTAGCATAAACGTTGCACGCAACGTTGTGTGATAATGATAATAAACGGCTTAATTTAGAATAGTGCAAATCTTTAGCTGAACTAGTTCGTGCATAAATCATAGCAAATGCTTGTTGACATGATGCTCTCTCTCTCTCTCTCTCTCTCTCTCTCTCTCTCACTCGCTCGTTATCTCGCCAAACACTACGGAAGAACGAAGGGGAATTTTAATCAGCTAGTTTTTCAACGGTTTTTTGATGCAGTCTGTTATAGACCTTCTCCATAGTGCCAGTTCTCCACGCTTTGAATTTAACCTTCCAATTAAATATTACAGCTGTCTGAAATTCATTTGTGCGCCAACATTCTTAGTTATTCGCAGAAGCGAACATAGGCCAATTTAAATGTATTGTCATGTTGGGGGATAAAATGGTGGTTAAGAATGTGCGTGCGTATTCAGTTTCACTCCTATAACCTACGTATTTCCTATTTTGTATGCATTGGAAGACGATTTTTGTTACGAGCATTGCGTACACTGCTTCCGACATTAATAATGGAAAAAGTACACCGCTATGATATTGAAAACATTCTTCCTAATGATGTTAGGAATGCTGTGAATGTGTTTAGTAAACGTACGCGTAAGTAACATACGAGCTCCTTCCTACTTACCTCGTAAGCTTATATAAATAAAAATAACTTTGTTTAATTGTTTACTTCGACATATTTTCGGTCATTTAGTTACGTAATTGCTTTCTTCAACACATTTGTGCGAGTTTTCATCATGTTATACAATACACAGCATGTATCTGTATTATTTATACGCTCGGAATGTAGAAACATACAGTATATAATGAGAGTTTTTTTTCAGGTCAAAATTTTATAGTTTGCAATTTAAAAATAAAAAATACAATACTGTAAATACAGTTTTGTTCAAAATGTATTTAAATATTTCAGTTATTTAAATACGCCAACAATGTACATTAGATAAACAAGATTGTATATATACCATTATAAATATGTAAAATGATATTAGGAAGAATGAGAAGTGTGTCTTATACTTAAAGGAATAGCTTTAATTTCTGACGCAGCTTTTATCTGTGCCGAATCGATTTTGCCAGTCTAGCAGACGGGTTAGAGTGTATAATAATGCAATTTTTATGTTACCGCCATTTTTAGCGTATTTACGTTGAACCCCTCCTTTTTTTTTTTTTTTTTTGTGGACTTACGAATAATAGATTAGTGCAGCGTGTTTTATTTCTAAACCAACAGAGCCGTATTTACATCCGCGGTGTGTTTGCAGCCATTATCTTAAAGGATCACGTTTGTCATATTTTCAGTTTATTACTAAACGCAGTTTTCAAGAATGATGGACGACATTTTATCCATGTGCCATTACAGAAAAAAAAAAAACTTTTCTGGTGGCCAAAAATGTTTTATCAAAATTGACCTCGCAAAATTTTTTTGTTGTGGTTACATTTTTTTTATTCACTACAAAATTTTACTAGGGGTCACCGCATAAAAAAACTTAGTGAGATCCATAATGGCAACAGTCTATTTTGTAGTGGTCCAGAAGCTTCTTTCCAGTGATTTATTTCATACGCTGTTGGCTGGCGTAACCCCCAATGCATTTCTCTGTTACCCTCATTAACGTATTAGTCACATTATTATATAAGTTCGGTTTTCTCTTCACTAAGACAACATCTGTTCTTAAAGGGTAGATTTTAGTCTTATAATACCACATCATATCAGTCTACACGCTGTTAAAATGGCTGGTCTTTTTAAAATATTGTTCCTTAGAGAGCTATCTTGTAGAAAGATTTTTCCTGCTAGCAAATGTCCTAGGCAATCTGCGGTAACCAAATGTTCTTAATACCCGATGGACACATAATTTTGCCGGTAGGTATTCTCACTCCTAATCGAAGTTTTGAAACTTTGCTTGGGGTTGGATTTTACCGTTCCCTCCCGTGCTATTTCGGTTGTTCAGGGAACCCTAACTAGTGGTATATAGTATATATCCCTCAAGTGTCACTTTCACATTACTAATGTGCTTAATTCTTTGAATGTTTCTTGCAATGAGACATAATAACATACTGTGCAATTGTGGACATATGCCATTGCAATATTATGTCGTCCCAGAAATCTTAGAATGAGACTAAGAAAAAAACAAACAAACGGAAAAACGAAAAAAAGAAAGCAAGCCTAATTTAGCTGTAGTCAACACGATCTATAAACCAAAACAACAGAACATTAAATATCCCATAAGTGATTAGTCAACAACAAATAAATGGAACATAAAATAAACATCCAAAAATAAAAGTTTAAATAGAAAACAAATTAATCTGTATAACTCGGGACATAACAATTAAGACAGCATAGACAATACTGGAACAAAGACAATAATGAACACAAGACAGGACAACAACTATGACGTCACAGACAACTGACTAGACGACACAATGATGAAGGCACAAAAGAACACAGTAGATTTCTAAAGACTGACTTTTCACGACGTTTTGGAGCTTCACTTCAGGTAAAGTTACTTCACTGTCTTAATTGTTGTGTCCTGAGTTATACAGATTAATTTGTTTTGTATTTCGTCTTTTATTTTTGGACGTTTATTTTATTTTCCGTTATTTGTTGACTAATCCCTTACGGGATATTTCATGTTCTGTTGTTTTAGTTTACAAATGTGTTGGCTACAGCCAAATTAGGCTTGCTTTCTCTTTTTCGTTTTTTTTTTGTTTGTTTTCTTAGTCGCATTCTAAGATTTCTTGGACGACATAATATTGCAATGGCGTATGTTCACAGTTGTATAGTATGTTATTAAAGTGCTGCTTGAGTTCCGCACCAAGCTCCTTATGCTAATACCCACCCTGAATTATATACTACAGAATTGTGATAAAAGTAGTAACCTATCACTTCTGAATGTTCACTCTTTTTTTCGAACAGCAGTACAATAAATTTACGATAAAGAAAATGTTACGACACGCGTTCAACAGTGTGTAGTTATTAAAATGACATACGGTACTGCTCGAACATATTCGAACTCCCATACGAAACATTTAAGTGTCCCTCTGATATACTGCCTAGAAGAGTGGCCTAGGAGCTTGAGTCTGCTTTTAACTGGCAATGGGTATGTCGAAACCTCTCCTAGCAATGGTCGACTATCATCATGCAGCACTGTGACAAATAATAGGAGTTGGGGTCTGACGCGTTGTAGCCATTCCGGTGCATCTCATAGGTGCTTTGGATTGTCCTATCGATTTCCGAATCTCTCTTGTCCACAAACTACAAGGAAATAAATCATCGGTTTGAAACACACGCACAGTTATCATAGCCGAACTGGTCTTACGTATGCCGTAGCCAATGCAACTTATCGAAATGTCCTTGCAGCTTTCCCCCTTTACCGTGCTCAGTAGAATCACAAGAGGGTCATGATCCTTCCATGAAGGAAAAAATCCTTACGTTGTCTCCTCACCTCCACCAGTTTTCACCCTGGGAACTTTGCAGGTCGGTATGTAGCATTCACATGGCACTAGTCACTAGTCGCACCCAGCTGTTTAGACGGCCGCATGATGTAGCGTGAGTCATCACTCCAAATTTCTCGTCTTCAGTCGCCCGCATTCCAGTGGCGTGGCGCTTCTCGTTCGCATGCGAGATGTGTGGCTCTAAGTTGATCAAGTGCCAAAAATTTACTTTTCTGAGTTTTGAGGGTTTTTTGTAGTTTTGTGTCGTTACATTTAAGAAAATGTTATAAACCATTTATAAAGTAATTTTTATACGATTATGAGTATGTTAAAATTAAGTATCGTGCAATGCCAATTTTAAACAATAAGTTCAAGAGGTATTCACTGGTCAGTGGCGGACCCAAGGGGGAGAGGTGCCCGGACTCCCTCTTAACCTTTTAGAGCACAGTTTGAATTATATTACTGTTTCTTTAGTGGTATATTCAATATTTAAGTCAAATAAATAAATTCAATTTTTAAATAGCATCATTTTGCACCTTAAAATAAAAAATAATTTACGGGAGGAGGTGGGTATATCTACATTTTAAGACACAATCCCCTCGCTCCAAACCCTTGTCATTAGCTCAATTGTTTCTCTGTTGTAGCAACTCTGTGAAGACATTTCTTTGTATTAGTACTGTTCATTTGCTTTCAGTTAGTGTTTAATGTCAGGCAACTTTAAAAACAGTCCGCTTTTGATCACATTATTTATAATCCCTCAGTAAATTTTCATACTTTTTGTCGTACATTGTTGTTATCAACATTACAAGTATTGTAATATACAGATCAACGTGATAATATACAGCAATTTTGACATTTGTATTGCAAAATATAAACAATTTCAATTCTAATAATTGTCATAAGTTCTTTAAAAATATGTTGAGCATTTTTCACACTATTTTCACACTAGTAATTGGAAAAATATCATTAAAATAGAAAAAATACTGACAACATTAAAACCGGTTTTGACCACTTGTGATCCCCCTTATCTTAGCATTGGTCGCCCAGTAACCCCCTCAACAAATTCGATCTGATTGTGTGTGATTACATACATTCATTGCAAAACGAAATACTTGGTTGTACGTTATGCTGTTGTTGTTGACAGCTTTTGAAATAAGAATTAAAAAAATATATGTTTAATTTAAACTTTAGTGGCATAACTCAACAAGCTATGAAATTAGTGCGTGGCAATGTTTATTAAAATAATGACTTTTATATTTTCCTATGCTTTTTTTTCTTATAGAACGTACAGTAAAGTTTGAAGAAATAGTAGTATATTATTATTTTTAACCATTGTTCATTACTACGAAGTTCCTTGATCGACGCGTATCTACTTATCAACACTCCTGTGTTTTGGGTTGCATAACGTAATAGATTAAAAATTATAAAGTAATAACTAAGCAAGGTGTGAAAAGTGCCTGATCGACTGTGAACAATCGATCTGTGTAAGATTATGTTAAATAGTGTTTTTTTACTTGCTATGGTTTTGTTAGTTGAATATAGAAGCTACTGAAACAAACATTCGCCGACAAATACACCTTAGTTTTGGAAGCATTACGCTTCATTCTTACAAAAGTATGCGACTTGACCTATTTTGTAAAATTCCTGATTATTTCACGAGACAGTAATTATTGACTTGAAACTTTCACAAAGATTGCCGCAAATCAGGCGACGTGTCCATAAATGTCCAATGTAGGCCTATACGCCTCGCAGGTGAATGTGCTCAGTAACTTGTTTACGCCTAAATTTAGGCGCAGTTGATTTCGTAAATTCCATGGTTCCTAGAATGTAACGTTTGTATTTCCTGCGTTCGCCTAGTGTCAGAATTAAGACATTGTGTATAGTTTTTAAGTATACGCGAAATATCGTATTTGTAATGTTGTCGTTATTGGCATACACGTGCAAATTTCGCGTTATTATTTGGAGGTAGGCTAGAATTTACTGGCCTGTACTCACCCGTATAAACTGCTAGACGTTATAATGCCCCGGGCTTTCGTATCTTCGTGTGCTCGCATTACAGCATAGCGGGCATTTTACAGTTGACCTAATATCATTGGTGGAGTCCCGGAAATTTCGCGGATTCAACAGAGGAGAGTTTGGGTTTCTAAGTCATGTATATGTTGGGAACTTTTTCGATCGGGTCATTGTTTATTAAACGTGACTTAAGGACTCGCGGACATGCATAAAACACTCATGGACTCCCGCGTTACATCGTCAAACGTTCAAATGCTCACTCACTGGAGCAGCAGCCAATGAACAAGTAGCTGAGGGCAGAGTGTACACAGTATTGTGCAGTCCAGCCTGCTGGTCGTTGAACCCGCGAAATATCCAGGACTCTAGTAATTGGTTGAAACGTTTTCAAGGCGTACCACACAATATGTCGGCCAACGGTAGAAGTCAGACGAGCATACAGTAACTTGGAGTTTAGTTTGCTTTCAGATAATAACTCGGAAATGTACTGACCCTTAGTTATTGGTAGAGACAGGACAATTTCGCGGATTGAATGACCCGCAAGCTAGAATCCATTGTCACACTCAAGTCCTGTCTATTCGTTCATTGTCTGTTGTTCCACTGAGTAGCAGCTATCGGACAAATGGTCGGGGCTTGAGTGTGCACAGGATATTTGATTCTAACATGTGGATCATTGAATTCGCGAAATTTCCCTGTCCCTAGTTATGGGTGTTTGTTTTTGATAGATTGGCATGGAAAATGAATACGAAATAATAACAAAATAAAATGATAGGCCTACCCATATTCATATTATCATACTTTTCAGTTAATTCCGACAGTTCTAAAAGTTTATACGATGCCAGTTATAGTGCAAGACAAAAGGTAGTGAAGCTGACAACTCAGGTTTATTTCAGTACCAGAAAAATTGACGTGTGTACAACACACACGAAGTTATGTGAACCTGGGTATACCTATGCTTCTTGAGGTCGTTTCCTCATGCCCTTGTTACTCACCTGGCTTTCCATTTCATATGTGAACAACAGACATCCTTTGTGAAACGAGGTCTCGTTTCGAAATTCAGTCCCCTCGTATTCTTTTGTGACTCGTTCGATCCCTCTTTCTCTCTACATCTCTGTCAACCCAGCTTCCCTCCCATTACCGGGCCTTTCCTCCCCTGCGTCTCTTCGTGCCGGAGTGAGTGGAGATAAGACGAGCAGTAACAAAAAAAGAAGTTGGGCCGACGTACTGGTCTCTCCCAACCCCCAACCCCTCCTTCCCAACGAGCGTCTCCCTTTGAGCCCACTTCGTTTCCTACGTGAAAGGAGAGTCGCTCGCTCCCGTTGTTTTTCAATAGCAGGAGGAAAGTATCCGCGAATGATGCCACGGACTACAGGGAGTTGTTGATGCTGCAGGGAGACGGGGGGATGGCTCCTACCTGTTCGTGGTCCTCGAGACTGCTTCCTCCCCAGCCTTGCTGACTCGTCGAGTCTTTTCTTCCTGCCGAGAGGGCGGGGATGATTGCAGACCTGTGTAATTACACGCGGGAGCCGTAACTGCGGATTTGCGTGTGGAGTAGTAAGGGGTCGCGCCGTTTTCGTGTACCACGACGTAACGTGGAACTTCAGCCTGCATGACTGCGACATTCTGCGGGAAGATATTACTGTAGGCATGGCCGAAGGGAGAATATTATTTGTAATGGGAATCCACGCGGGTACCATTTCCGTTTTTGGAAAATAAAAAAATTGATGCAGGAAAATAGTCGCTTCAAATCAGAGCTTTCAAATCTGAGCAATTTGGTTTAAAATATACAAAACTTGTTTGCATGTATACAAAAATGTTTGTAAACATACAGAAATGTTAACAGTATTTTTGTAAAATAACAAAACTTTTTTTTTTACTGTGTAGGTCCCGTACAGTTAGTTTCAACCTTTTATAATAGCATAGTTTGACAAATGACACAGAAAATTATACTTGTAGTTGTTTTAAGTAAGTTGATTACTTTTTGTTGTTTTATTTTAAATAATTGTGCAGTACTAAATACAAAATTTTCAGATCCATTTTTGAAAAAATGGGTTTCTTAAAGGTTGAACTTACCGTGTGCCACCTATAGTGTGCTTAGCTTAGCTTGTATTTTGTCTGTTGGTAATGGCCAAGTTCGTTATGACTTTATTAATGCCAGTTTTTGTAGATGAGGTTTTAAAAGAAAGCATTGTATGAGTACAGATATTATAAATTTGTATACGAAATAAAATTTTCTCTAGTTGATGTGAATAAATGCGTTGAGGTAAGAGTTCGTTTCAGCGTTCTGCACAGTGCCGCTGATTCAAATGTAGGTTATCCACATTTTTTTTTTAAATTATAACCTATAAGCTACCGAGTTTCCAGTTTGTTTTCACTTCGGCAGGTAGACAGACGTCCTGCTATGTTAGTTCTAGTCGTGTAACCGATAGACGTTGGCATTGAGCGGGCTTTTATGTATGTGTTTATTATTATTATTATTATTATATATATAATATACACACATTTGCATACACAGTAGAACCCTGTTATAATTAATCCTTGTGTAACATTTGCCTGGTTATAAGGCTTCTTATGTTTGGTCCCTAAACTGTTTTATAACAGGAAAAATGTTCTTTTCTTACATAAATAGTCCTTAAAATTCCTTTTTTAATCTCTAAGTGGATTTATTATTATTATTATTTTGATAAACACATGAAAAATAGTAAGAAAAAATGTAGTCACCTAGTTATGAAAGTTTATGGTTACAAGTGAGGTTGCTATTTGTATTTCTAAACAGTTTAGTACTATGGATATGAAGTGTGTCTGCTACCAATGACCGAAAACAAAGACAACCATTGCTATTTATGCAAAACATGTTGATTCCCAATTCAAAGAAGTTGTTTCTGCAATTAAAGTAAAACTAATTTTAATATTAAATGTATGTTAATAATAATTAGAGACTATTCAGTTAACATTATATTGGTTCATTCCTTTTCTCATCCAGTGACAAAATAAAAAGTGTTTTAAACAAATCGAAATAATTTTTGGGAAAGTACTGTTGACCACTGTCATACAGTATTTAGTTTTATTTATTTATTTATTTTTAGTATTTAGTTCAAGTGCATACTGAAAATCTTTACTTACAATATTTTTAACATAATGTTTAATTCTGATATAGTCTGTTGGTTGGGAATTTTTATACATTTTTGGTCCCGAATAGTGGTTCCTATTTTCAACTTGGATCCCGTATTTGGTTCTGAACATCGTGTGTGTGTGTACACACACACACACACACACATATATATATATATATATATATATATATATATATATATATATATATATATATAAAATATAGTGCACGCACTGTGGTTAGTCCCACTCAGGTCCACTCCACATCCAGGTATTGTTTTATGTCAAGATGTTATGTATGTTACGTCAAATAAACGTAGAATAACGTTTGGACTGCTCGGGATTCTAACTTGCACCCATAATATGCAGACCAGTACAGTAATAGTAGAATAAGTAAGATTCTGTGGAAAGCAAGAGGGGACTTTCTTCATGCAGTGTTGCCACATTGTGCTCGTAAAATATCGTCGTACAACATTGTGGCACTTACATTTTCATTACCAATCTAGCCCAGGATTCGCGTGCTGTGCCTATTAGGTGTTTGTAGCTGCCCATCCTGTACACACACACACCATCGTTAGAGACACTGGAAAATCGCGAAGATGTTTAGCATTGTCTCCAATAAACTATAGTATATTAACCGTGACACGTGTGAACAGTTTTGTGGCGAATCACACACGCTGTGTGTTCAAGCTGTACAGATCTAACTGGGCCTGTTGAAGATAGAAACAATGCTTCAAATAAACGATAGCCAATATAGATAACAAAACATTCAGTGTTATGTACAGCATGTTGGAACCTAGCAAATAGTAAACTATTCCCCGATTTTCCAGTGTCTCTAACCATCGTGTAATTATCGGCGGCCTCTCGTGTGTCACAGTCCTTGCCTCTCTCTCTCTCTCTCTCTCTCTCTCTCTCTCTCTCTCTCATTTATTTTTTTTTTTTTGGGATTCGCATCGCTCAACTATCGATTAGTGAGAAACGAAGGCATTTGAGTGAGCGGTGATTGATGCGTTTTCGCTAATTTCAGCGGCTCGTTTTTCTAACTCGGGGATGACCCGTTTATTTTATGAAATGTGTTGCACAGCAGTTGTCGTAGTGATGTGAACGGAACTGCAGTGATAATGTGATTTCCTGTTACTGTGTCATAATTGTTTTCTGTATCGTTATGATAATTTTCTTACGAATGTATTTCGTTAACTGTTAAAAACAGTTTGATTCAAAAATCATTATTTTTTATGTTTGGAAACCAATTCAATACGATGAATATTCTTGAATAGGCGAATATTTTTTTAAGGTGTGTTAATAATACTTGCATAATTATTAACCACTTGTGTAGATTTTATTTTCGATTCTTTGTTTCTGTTTTACTTGTTTAATTTTTTTTCTCATATTCCTCCTTTGTGGAATTATTTAACCATTTTTTTGACTTCGGTGTCGTGTCCTCCACAAATCCCATTCATTCTCTCACTCACTTAATAGAAATATAACTTGCTGACAAGTAATTACTTCAGGCGGATGCTACAAAATAATCAATAACTGTAGGCCTCTGACGATTCCTACCTCATTTCTTGATCGATCTGTTTGTCCCGTCTCTAATGACGTCGTTGTTGACGAGACAATACTCTATCGCTCATGTACTGTCAGCCTAAAACAAAACCGACGGCATTGTCGATGACGTGACAGAGTAAGTTGCGCGAGGTCATCCATAAGTTTGTCATACTATGGTATGGTAATTTATGTTCTTGTTACGCTGGAACGTAGTTTACCTGTGTAAACAACGCCAGTGTACAGAAGTTAGGGTTCGCAGAGACGGATCTAGCCTTTCCTTCGGCCGGGGCAAGAATTATGATTTCCTCCCTCCCTCCCCGCTTTTTCCATCTGTACAATCAACACAACAGTAATAAACATATCTTGCATACATTTTTTTCATTCGCGTAAATAGCAGTATAACGTATTAGTATATATACATAAAACTTCTACTTACTAGCTACCATTATCAGTGTTTTAAGGGATATTGATCCCTACCACCTTGGATTTATCTGTTTCTTCTCGATAACTTCTGTTCCAGTCGATGTATCAAAATTTTTTGTCACGACAGGGCATAGATACTAACTTAATTGATTTTCTGTAATTGCTGGAACCGTAATATATTCATTATTTTGCAACGGGAAACGGCTGAAAAGGAAAATTTGCTTTATTTACGGGAGCGACTACAAAGACCAGAAAATTAACAGAAACAATGTCATATGAGTTCCAAAAAGTGAATGAAACTATAAACTATGCCTTGTCAGCGTGAAAAAAGTAAAACAATGTGTTTATTCCCTGATTAATAAGAAAAACCGTAAAACTGATGTGACAGGGATCAATCCCCCTTAAGTGTGCATTCTAATTATTAATACTGTATTTATAACATTATATGGTGTTCAAGGTTAATAAATCTACAAAAATACAAAACTAGTAAAAGTCTAAATATTGGTAGACAATTTATGTTTTTTACACTCGTTTACATTTAATTCCCAGGTAAAAATATTCGGCCCCACCAGCGCCGCCTATAACCCGGCGCCCGGGGCTGTCTTCCCCCCCCCCCCCATGCCAGCCCTATATCCGCCACTGAGGGTTCGCAGTTCGCACGTTGTAGGAAACCAAAATCAGAACACGAATCGTGTAACTGGTGACTGCATACGTTAGTATCTTACTTTACAGTACACTGCAGTTAGCCGTGTGATTAACGTTGTTGCACTTTGCCGCTAATTGCACTGTGATCACAGTAAGGCTGGACATGTAGTGTCTCCCATATTTGAAATTAGTTCTTCCTGGCTTTTTATAGTCGCCAATGGCATGCTTGAACGTTTCATGTTCCTCTAGAATGACTGGAACTGCTTCAAATGTTCTCTCTGTCAGCCGTATATTTCTATGAAACTATTTCCTGGCACAAAAACTTAGCGACATCGTCGTTTCCGTCTGATAATCCATAGACGCGTGTATTTCATCTCCGCATTTCAATATTCGTGTTTACTAGTCTGCGTAATGGTCACACGTCAGTCGCAGCTACATGTTCGGGGGTCACATTACTTTCTAATCAGGTCATTCATCTGCATTGTTTTCGAATACTATGGGTTGTTAAGAGCTGTGATGACATTCTAAATAAAAGCGAGCACCCCTTTACCTGTTGAGTCGTGGAAGGGTATTTTTTAGGTAGAAATAGTATTTCTGGACGTTTGTTCGTATAAGATATTTACTTTTTCTAGTCGTGAGAAATGTTTCAACAGAGTTGTAATGTGTACTTCTGTAACGTCATTATACATATCATTTCGTAATTACGTTAACTCATAAAAATGTGTAATTACATATTTCCGCTTATTTCTTCAAATAGGCGCTTGAATACAAGTATTCTCGCCCAATATTATTAAAAAAAAAACCAACTTTTTTAGTCATTTATGAAGTAAACCAACTTATTAAAAAAATATGTATAAATAAACTGCTGCAAGAATGTGCCTGTATAATGCAGATTGAATTCATGCATATTTAATGTAAATTTACTAATTAGTGAAGTGTTACACTACATAATAGCTTATCCGTGTCTTGCCCATGCCAGTAAAGATAATCGGCAGTAATGTTTTGGTACTAAGAAGCATTAATGCAGTGTGATACATTATCATCGAGTTACTCCAGGTAAGGTGTGCAGGTGAAACTGGGAAGTTGTGGCTTATTTATCCACTTCGTTAAGTGGCTTGGCCACTCTCCCAAAGGGCACGCCAGGCGCAACAACTTTCGCACGGCGCCACCGCGTCTTTGCGTAAGGTAAAGTGGTTGTTGCCATATCGGTGGCAGGTAAGGTGAATATTGTCGTGCCGCTAAGTTGGCGACGTCTCCACTTCTTTACAATTAGATAAACGCAGCCCTTCGCTCGAGACGACGCGAGTGCCGTGATCGTATGCGTTGAGCTTGTTTTCTGCTGCATCTCGGTCTGCTGCGATCGTGCAATGCATGCCAGTGTCTCACATAGGAAGGGGACAGATTTCTGGTAACGACACACCTGGATACTGTGTGTAGATTTCATTCTCGTAGTTATTGTGTCGTTTTGTTCTGTTCGTTTTATTCGTTGGTTTGTTTTTGTTTGATAGTTTTCGATACATACAGTACTGGCAAGGAAAAAAGTTTTTTCCTATTTTTATTTGTGTTGTTTTCGTGTTTTCCGTATCGCCTGAGTAATTTTTGTCTCATAACGAGTGTACACACGTATTTGTTATATAAATTTCATGGAATTCGCAATTTAGTGGCAGCATAAATTGAGTGTATTTATGAATCCATAATTTTGTATTTTATTGCATTTGCATCTACGTATGCACAAAACAGGTACGTACTGTAATATCACAGACTAACATTAGCCCACTCAAAGTAAACCTACATTTTTCTAAAACAGATTTGTATTCGTAGTATGGAATTGGCGGACTATTTGTGCTCATTCATTGATTTTTAGTAGGCTAAATCTTAATTTTGGTTGTACTCATGTGAGCGGTACTGAATTTTAAGATCGTCTATCATGCTCATGTGCGGATCGGGAGTGTGAACTACACTGTTTGATGTTTCTAATAAGTACTGAATCAGTCTCGATCTATCGTTAAACATCTGAAGTGTAACTGTTTTATGTACAGATCATATGAGTACCATGCCGAGAGAGTGCATGGCATCATATCGAAATTAAACGTTTCGTTGCCGAAGAATTTATTACTATGTATTATTTTCCCTGCAATGAATACATTTTTACTTAGCAATGGATTGAGTTTTTTTAATCATTCTGTATGTACACTTAAAATGGTACAGTGCAGCCAATATTATGACTATTGGCACACGACATTCCAAACTACTGCGTATTAGGCAGACAAGTACAAGTTTGTATTTACTTGTAATTGCCTTCCAAAAGAGGGGGTCTCGTAGTCCTTGAACGACATCTGTTACTGAAGTTCCTAAGCTATTATGTTTTCCTTGACATCAGTTACGAAAATATATCAGATATAGTATTAGTCGTGTTTCAGCCTTTAAGGCTCCGCATTAGTCGCCATATTGAATTATTGTTCGCTCTTATGAAATTCTGAGAAGAAAAATGTGACATTTGTTATTATAATATAAATTGTATTTTCCGTGCGCCACAGTAAAAGCATCGCAGTTGAACGTTTAACGTATTGTTGCGTGCCATGTACCTGGAGGCCAGTGGTCGGCGGCTGTTTCGTAACACCTTGAGGGCTGGCCGATGATTCAAAGCCCGGGTGGCTCATAGTGGGAATCCCGCCGAAACTACGTCATAGATACCTGTCCCAACTGCGTCTTAACCCTTCGAGGGCGGCCGACGTGACTACAAGCACGTCCGAAGCATGATGAAATATCTATTTTTAGACCTCTGTAATGCGGGGAACACCCGACTGTCTGGGCTAGTATAAAAGCACATAATCGGCACATTGGAGGGAGTTCACTATTGGTAGTGCTAGAGGAAGGTGCTACGCCTGTGGAGAGAGACTGGTGAAGACATCTTAGTGACGTCAAAGTCTACTGTAAGGCGGCAGGGGGCTACCTTCGGAGCAGTGTTTGGCGATACAAGAGGACTGCTGCGGCGGGCTGACAGGCGAAGAGGAGGTGCGCGACGGGGTCGAACAGAAGACCTCAAGAGTGAAGACAGCGGTGCACTCGGGGTGCTGCGCAGCACATGGTGAGCCATAACCACTTCGGACTGATAAGGTTGTACATTGTCATTATTGGAAATACTGTTGCTTGGATATATGACTGAATTTTATTGTGATTTATAGTGTTTAATTAATTGATGGTAGACTTTCTTTGTGCTTTAATTGTCAAAGTTAATTAACGTGTCTGTGACACAGGAGTAATTGTGTGCATAACTAATTGTGTTGTGAGAGTTCTAGTTGATTACTGTTTTGTGTATTTCGTAGCATTGTGAACTATTAAATCCAGTACTTAATTTAACTCTTTTATTTGTAATTATAAGACTTCTATCCCAAAGAACTCATGGGAATTGCCCACATATAAAGTTTATGTCTCAAACTTGTAACAGTATATTTAAGCCGCAAACAGTCTGGCGAATTCAGGATGTAAAAAAAAATTGCTGTACTGATTGTTTCTTAAGTATATATGTTAAAAGGTCAACTGCGTGGGGTTACCAGTGTCTGGGTAAACCTACTTCATAACTTTGTAGATGCAGATTGTGTAGCTTTCCTTCCTCTTGCGCTTCTTCTTGGCTGCCTTCGAGATGTTTTCTCCTGGGCATAGCCCTCGAGAAGTACTTTGTGTGCAATAAATGATTTTACTGTACCCAGTAATGTTTTGTTTTAATTAAAATAATCGAATTTATAAGGATTTAAATCTCGATATAAGGTCATTCAGGTGGTGACACACAATTTGTCACAAGGATAGGTGCTGGGAGAGGAATCTCCCACGACCTTTGCAGCATTCGCTTGGAGTGCTTTCATGCGAAAAGCCTAAATCTAATCTGGAGTCGGGAATCGCACCCGGATCCTCTTGAATACCAGGCCGATGTGTTTCGACTTTATAAGCCAACAGTTTAGTGTATCGGAGTGTGTTAACTTATTTCGAGTGAGTTTGGGGTGTAAATAATATATATATCGCGTGCCGCATACATGGTATTGTGCCGAATTGTAAGATTACTAAAATTACAGTACTGCTTGCATACATATTTCATTAAACTATGCTAGCAACATATCCGTAAAAATACTGCTTGTCACCGCATCAACGAGTATTTTCGAAATGGTTATTTTCGTCCATTACTAGCCAGCAAATCAAATTGAAAATTCTATAATGCACACATTTGAAAATAGCCGTGTCCGTTTTATAGTCTTTATGCTTTCGCAAGGTTTCAGTTTTAGTAGCTCAGTTTATTCCTTCTTAAATTCCGGAGGACATGCCAGTATGGACACTCACATCCCGTGGAATGGCTGATATTGCAATATGTCGTATCCCGCAATGGTGGAGTTTTACTGAAATCACTTCATAAAAACCTCATGGAAGTTGGAACGTACTAATTTGCATACAGATAAACTAAGATTGATTCTTGGGTGTGGGGAAAGGGATATAACATTTTAATATAATGTACAAACATATCTTTTATGCCCCAGCAGCATGGTAACATTGGCAAAGTGAAGGTTACAACGCACACGCATATATATCTGTATGTGAGAATTCCATTAAAGTTTTAAAACACGAAACAGCCAAGAAGAAACGCCATGATTTTATGTAAATTACTACAAAGGTTAAAACCGTGATGGGTAGGTTAAGTTATTTTCGGTACAAACTCTGTACTGCCAGTTTTATTTAAAGAAAAATTCTTTAAACATGGTTGGGATAGACTTGTTCCGCTCAAATTTAAACGCAAACATCCCACTAATGACACCCCCAGTTTGGAACCTCAGCCGTGACTAAATTTCTGACGGTCGTTTATAAAACCTCGTCCTTCTTTTCTGTTTCCTTCTCCTTCGTCCTTCCACTTCCGTATCCTCGTCTCGTTCGTCCGTCGCACCCTGCAGAGTGGCCTGAAACAACAGAAGCTTTCCTCGCAACTTGGTAGCTGGCTCCAATTACCGACAGTTCCGCCTCGCGGCAGATTTCCGCATCTTAGTATAGTCGCGTACCACCGGCCCTCCAGCAGGAGTGCTGAACGACGGTGGTGGCGATTTATGAAGAATGCGAGACTTAACGGACAGGGCAGATAAGCCAGTAATTGCCGAGATAATTGCACTGGAAAAGCGACTAAGATCTCTTGGTATAATTGCCAGTTGCTGTTGGTGTTGGCGATTGGTGTACGCAGCGTGGTCTCATACAAGATGGTTATATATCACGGTGTAGCTTGTTTTACTTTTTATTTACGAATGGTATAATTTGCATGTAGCCTTGAGTGGGTATTATTTTTCCCTTACTGGACTTATAAAATAAAACGGACTCTTCCAACAAATTAAACAGATAATTTAGAGGTAAATAATAATATCGAATGAGGAGGATACTAGAGGGCCAGGGCACCGTACCCCGAATGCAGATTTTATTACTGAGTGGGAGTCCGTAGGAAATCTGCATCACGAAGGATGGCTATAAATCAGAGCCTTCAGTGGAAAAACGCTGGAATGAGAAGGGCTAGGAAAACTGAAGATCCCCGAGAAAATCCGCTAGCCAGCGACATCGTTCAGCCCGATTTCCACATGCGAAAATCCGGGGACCGACTATCTCGCAAGGGATCGAACTCGGATCGCCTTGATGGAAAGCGAGTGGTCTGACTATTCGGCCGCCGCGGCCCTTAATTTAGAGGTTATATAACTGATGAAACTGAATTGTAGGTGGCTGAAATTAATTAAGTTGAGAATACTTTTCGGATCCAAATTTCGGTGTTATGTCTTGTGGTTGAGGTAATTGGAAATTAAGTAAAGTTTAATAAATGTTTTTATGCTACAGTTAAACATCCTTATTATTCCTACTGCCATTTCATCAATCTGTGGAGGAACCGGGTTCTGTCCTGGACTCTGACCATCCTGATTTTCAGTTTTCCATGGTTTCTCGAAATCGCTTCAGACTGTGATGGTTTCTAAAATGAAATTGCCTATTCGTCTCTCAGTTCCTGCCCTCGTGTAAAGTTGTGTGTCGCCGTCTGTAATGACCTCGCTGTCGACGAGACGTAAAGCCGCATTGACTTTAAAGACCTGACGCTGTGTCTCGTGCTTATAGCCAGTAGTTTTTGCGAAAAGATTTTAGCATCATCTTGTTTCAGTGCCATATGTGTACACCTGCAGCTCTGCATCGTAGTAATGATTGAATGTTTGTAACCGTCATTGTCTTGGGTTCTACCAGCTAATCACAGGCGTTTGGTGTCGCAGTAACCTTGTTCTGATTGGCATAGAGTCAAAGAAGTGACGCCTCTACACAGACACGCAGCTAATAACCAAGTGGCGGAGCTGCGTCGGGTATGCAAGGCATGGAAACAAAGGAGTGCAAAAATATTTTCGCGATAACTACCGGCCCTTTATCTATCCCGAATAGTACACATGTCACGGTCTACATAGGTCAGTGATGAGGCCTGCGGACTGGCTGACCGAACTCTGATATATTCCGTCTGGAATACTAGATCACTAGAACAGATCTGAACGACGACGATGCTGTGCAGGATCTGGGTAACTCATCAGCATCAACACTAAGATAGACGCACCTCTGAGATCATGATGCGCATGGTCATAACATCTGACCTGGGGTCGAAAGTGTTAAGCTTCCGATTCTCCATCTCCTTTTTTTTTTTTTTTTTTGCCATGATCGGACGGTTCCGTACGTACTAAGCGTCCCCCTCCCCTCAAATTGTATGGGATCTGGCGTGATAAACACCGAATCGCCCTAATTGTACAATATAATCGAAGGGGTCTTACTCGCCATCCATGGGGTTGTCTCCCTGAATACTACATGGTCAAGGCACGCCGACAGCTGGAAATAGCTCACGTGGGGTGAAGTTCCCGCAGACAGGTGTAGTGTGATCTGCAGTGGTTATGAAGCTGTCACGTGTGTGGCGGTGCAAGGACAAGTTTTTTCGCAGCCAGACGTGCCCAGGCGTGGTGCTAGAGGCAATATGTTCCGGCAAATAAAGTTGTCACCCGCATTACTAATATGCTGGCGTTGGCGGGGAGGAGGTGCGGGGAGCCGGAGAAACTGGTCACTGTTGTAGGAGTATTGCTTCAGTGATCCGTCCAGGACATAAAATAGTTTGTAAATTAAAGGATGGGTACATCTTTGCGAGCAGCACTAAAGTTATCGACAGTAGGCCAGCTTATGCCATGCTTGGTGTTCTTTTATTTTGCAATCACCTTACGTGAACAAGGCTGCAGTATCAGTGGAGCGTTTCTCGCAGATATTTATCTCCAAGTGGTTTACAACTTGGGAGTGCCAATTCAGTGGCTTGTCTGCAGTTCATATGGTCAACAGTACATGGAAAGGGTTTCTTAGCCCTGTCGCCACCACGGCGTTAGTTTGTGTAGGGCACTTCGCGATAAAGTGAGCCCTTTTGAAGCCCTTGTCGATATTTTATTTTACCCAATTTGCGTTTTCTGCTATTTCGTATTATAAATTCAGCACCCTATGCGCCTGTGGCCATAATATTTATTTAATTATTATTCTAAACGAGACGATTTTAGAAAATGCTCACTTAATTGAAAACAGACTATATTATAATTTTATTACATGTTTTAGCTTGTAAGTTACCACAAGAAATAAACCAGTATACTCTTTTTGAGACTCTCTTCACACATTTACTGAACTATGGAAGTCCTAAGTATAGTTGCAAGACTGCTTGAATTATGTTCTTTTGCAAGTCACCAGATGAAGTTTATTCAGCACGATTTCTCCCATTTTGGACCGTTTATTTATGAGTCCTTAGTATGAGTCTAGTTCGCTACGTGGTGGGCTCGCAAGGCTTGTTTTGATGAGTTTTATGTCGGACGATTATGTAAATTACAGAGGAGTTAGCACTTATAAATATACTGTTTCTGGATAACAAACATTTATACTTAATCCATACTTTGCAGTCTCTGGTGGTAACGTCACTAGTCGTTACTGCATATAATTCAACGTTAACTATAGTTACCTTATTGCTTGTATGGTTGGCAGCGAAATTACGCAATATAGTTCCGTGTATTTCCCAATTTAAATTTGACAACACTGAAAAAAAATCAACCTAAATCGACAAATTTGGTATTTTATATAATTAATTAACGATTTAAATCAAACTATATCAATTCAAACTGACTGAACATTTTATCTCACCCACGCAAACATAAAGCGATGTGTCCAGAGAGGTAAGATATTTCCCGTCGTTAGCCTTTACGCGCGGAAAGATACGAATTTGCTGAAAATAGAACTTTGGTAGGCTTTTTTTGAGTGCTCACTTTATTCCGAATCGTCTATAGTCAAGTTTAGTTAAACCAAATCAGTGTCTTGAAGTTGAAAACTGGTCCATTATAAATAGCTGTGAGTAATTTACAGGATGTTCAAAAATTCTATGTCGAAAGTAGTAGGGAAGATGGAGACAATACGAATGTATTTCGCCAGATAACCATGTGTCGGAAACAAATAGTTTAGGAATAATGAGTATTCAGGGGTATCGGGTGTGATTAAGAAGACACCAATGGTAATTGTTTACATTACTTAATTTTTTTTATCAACGTTGCAATAAATGTTCAAAATGAGCAGCATTAAACTCAGTGCATAGCCGGTATGGACGCAGCAAGGAGTCCCGTGTTCGCTGGAAGATGTGTGGTGTATGTTATATGTGTGTGGCCGCCGCAAGAATCCGTGCAAGTAACTCCTCTCAGTTGACAGGGCTAGAATACAATCAGGGACACCCTGCTACATCGATACCGGCTCTGCGCGGAGGTTAAGGGGCCTCCCTACCTGCGCTTGAAATGCGTTGCAGCGAGTTGCGATTATTCTTTTTTTGACGAAACTACTATACGCGCATTATATTCTTATGATCTTTGAAAGAACTGTGCAATGGGAGTTCATGACTAGATTCTTATATCTACGAAAATAATCCACACTTCAGACTATGTCGCTATAGTTTCAAAATTTCGGTATGTTTATTCAAAACATGGTTTTCGGGCCCCTCAAAATGTCCAAACATGGGTGTTTTAGACTGCCGTATCTGTAAAAATTACAACCGGATTAAGAAAAAACAGAGCTATAGAAACAGGCGTCAGACTTTGAACTACGCTGGCCACTTATAAAATAATGTGTTCACCGCTTAAAGTCCCATAGTAAAAAGGATAATAGTAAAGTACTACACGCCAGCTGAGTGGCTTGTGCGGAGAGGCGATAATGCATTACATACGTCGGTCAACGACAACCTTACCGCTCCTGCCTCACACACACAGACGCAGCCTATCTAGGGAGGCCACTCAGTGCTACTAATTTTGAACGTTAATTGTGACATTTCTCAATAAATGCGTAAACAATCACTGTCTTATTCTTCTTCTTCTGAATCACACCCGATACCCCTGCATATCCATTACTCGCAAACTATTTGTTTCCAACGCATGGTTATTTGTCTCCTCCAACTTCCCTATAAATTTGGGCATTACATTTTAAACATCCTGTATAAATCAACATGCGTTTTCGTTTTACTTCTTTGAGCATAGTTAATTTTGCTTTTTGTATTTTTAGACATATCATGTTTTAATTTATTATTTCGTTCATACCACGGTGTTCTCATATTTCTTCCGCGTGAATTCAGTACTTTGCGAGCAAGCTTCACCGGGTTTAGGCATTCACGCAATTTGCAACAATAATAAAGACCGTTTCAAGGGTTAGTGCGGCAGTTATTTATTTTGCGTGTTCATTATTTGTTAGCAGGGAGAAAAAATAAGTATGCGGTTTTAGTTATTCGGGCTGTAGAACTGTCCAATTCTAATATATAAAAACTTAACGGCGTATTTGAACGTGTGTGTGTGTCAGTTGCGTTGTCACCAATGTACCTCCTATCAAGTAGCCGCGAAATATAAAAATAATTCGTACGAATACGTTACCCCCAATAACTTTCACTATTCCAGCCTGTTTTGAGAGTAAACTGTTGGCAAAAAATTCATTAATGCTCTGAAATACTGTAGTCACTCCCAGAACTAGGAGTATGCCAGTCTTGGTGAGAGCATATGTAAATAAACGTATGCCGTGTTTCTGTTCGTCACGTAAACTTAATTGCAGTTTTACTCTTCCACGGGAGTGGTATAATTTGCAGTTTGAATATGTTAATTACTGTGAGATTATTATAGAGATAGCGGTGGTTAAGGCGTTGACAATGACGCAAGCCCTTTTGTTAGAGCAGTGTCTTGCCGTTCCTACAGTCGATTACTGGTTCTAGCTGCATTTTGTTGGCGTTGTCCCAGTGTTCTTGAAGGCCGTGGAGTCATTTATCGAACCTGGAGGCGAGTTGCGCCACGTAATTGGCGGCAACATTGACATACTTTCCATTTTAAGTAGCAGCGCAGTACTTGAACCTGCAAACTACCCTGACCAAAGTGCGCTTCTACTTGTCTGAGTGACATTTCTGCACGTAAGCTTACGGCGCGAGTTCCACGATTGCGATTTCAACCTGTATGATTTAAAAGCCCGTGTCACTTATTATGATGAATTTGTCTTAATTCCTTCCTGATCAAATATTTGGCAAGATTTAACTGAATATGTTTTAATAGGGACGTAGCTAATTACTTTACCTTTCATTACGTACATTGTATTAAAAAATTAAAGCGAAACTGTGAAATTATTATGCTAATTAAGTTTTTAAGATAACAATTTTCTCTCGTCAAATAATAAACACTAAATATATCCCAGTACCCATTTCATCCAATAATACGCAACTAATAATAAAATGTAATGTTTCTGTAAAGAAGCATTCCTGGTTATTGTCACATCATTGATTTATTAAACGAAAGTGAATATTATTAACAAATGAGGTGACGGATCCTTTTAAGCCTGTTTATTCTTAGAATATCTACGTATATTTTCTCCCATGCAGTTTGTCAACATTTTATGTGAAATATTAATTAATTCGGCTTGGATTAATACTCGCTTATTGTATTGGTCGTAAAGGTATGCGCTAAGTAATAATAACCAGGTACTTTTAAATATGTTCTGTTAAGGACGACACAACACGCGCATCGTGCCTTACCCTGGCCTCTAAGTGCAAGTTACTGAAGGGGCGTGCAGTCTTCTTGCTGATAACTCATCCTATAATTTTATTATATACTGTTAGAAATAATGGTGTGTTGTGCGCTCCTGTACCTTTATTGAAGATTGACCACCAATAGTTTAACGCCTAAAGAGGACCGCTTAGACGCCTACAGTCGCTATTTTCGTCAACGAGAAAACAATAAATGAACTTATTGGGGGATCTGGAATCACGTGTAAAGATCTTCAGAACTAGGCGTACACGTTGCAATACATAAGTGTCACCATTTTATTCAAGGTTTTATTTCTCGAAATATTTAGGGTGCGAAATAAATATGTTACGCACATTGTTCAGCATGTGACTGACAAAGAAATGACTCAAGCCTTCGTAGTTGTAAATCACCTAGGCGCTCCTGCAGATGTCAGTACATCAATTTCTTATTTACCAAGTCAACTTTTGACACATTCTTTTCAAGGCTGTGTTTGATGACTATCATATTGCCGTAGTACAACGATTACGACTTAAAACCTAAAACTGAGGACGATTTTTCTTTTCCCAATAACATTTTAAGAAGAATGATCTCTCGAGTCGGCTGATGTACCAAATTAATATAAAATGTAGGACTGGAAATAAATCTAATGTTATGGAACTAAAATTCTGTCTAGCTGGTCTAGAAGCAGCAGCGACAGTGATTCCTAGGCAGTTGCAAAATCGCTTAGTCTAATCTTCTATCATTCAGGATACTACCGTTTTGCTACGGCTAATATGAGAAGTAATTTACTTAGCTATTTACTTATCACTGTGTCGTCTTTGGAAGGAAAATAATTTCGAATATTATTTTTAAAACCGAATTTCTAGATTTACATTAGAAGTCCAAAATACTCGTTTATTCCAAGAGTTATTATATTCTAGTAGGCACAAAATTACTAACCTACGCATTTTGGAATTATTACGAGCAGTGAATTATGTAAGAAGACGCAGGATTAGCCCCCACAAAACTTTTAACATCAGAACGCAAAATTTAATACAATTTTGATTCTGACGTCGCCGGCCTCGTTAATTGCTATATTTAGGTATATGCTATAATTGTGTTATGTGCAACTTTTTGAAATACTAAATTAAATAAAATGTTTATCTGTGACATGCGTTATTTTGTTATAAAATGTATTTTTCAAATTTCATTGCATATATTGTTAGTCTGTGTGTCCACCACTTCGGCCCTCTTCGGTGAATATTCGTTTGTCGTATTCGAGTTATGAGCTGATGCCGCGCTCCAAGCAAGCAGGCCCGCGAACGCCGCTCTCGCAGCTGCAGAGCGCATGCGCATCAGCGCTGTCTCGCGGCCATCCCGGGAGGCTTGCCTTTCTCCTCGTCGGCCCGGCCCCCTTCTCGGCACAGCTGTTTGAGTCGCGACGACGGGGTCGTAAGGTAGTGTGCGCGCTCTCGTCCGTGGAGCCGCCTCCGACAGGAAGAGGGGTCTCTCCTCCGAGTCTCAGGAAGCTCGTGGGAGGCCTCTAGCTCGCCATCGACGTATGCGAGGCGAAAGCGTGCCGTGGTGCGAAGTGTGCCGGACGGTGATCGGCGGGAAAGCGCCCGATTACGCCGCGTGGTTCGGTCTTCGGCGACGTGGTCCTCCGGCCAGGTGGTGGCTGACTCTTCCCGCGACGAGGCCATGCCCGCTGAGTCGTTCTTCCGGTCGATCCGCAGGCGGTCCCTGCGGGTGAAGAGGTCCAAGTCTCTTGTCCTCGACGAGAAAAGGAAGTCGGGTGAGTCTGCATGACCTTTCTAATCATGTTACATCTCCTCGTATACGTTAAATGTGCGGAGAGTTTACTTTTAAAAATACGATCCCTTTATGCTTAGAACGTAGATAACGGCAGTTTCGTATGTTACGGTTATGGATGAAGTTACCATAGGTCATTTCTAAGCTGTGTATCATGTAGGCCTCCATCGTCAGCCGCCGGCTCAGGACTTACTGATTAATGTCGGGGGCCAGTGCCACAGTCGTGTTAAGTGACTAGGACACGGTCCTCTCATCAAAGTTATCGGGGTTCGATCCCAAGTGTCTCCAGCTCTTCGCTGTTGGTTGGTGCTTTTTTCGGAGTGCACTTCTTTCCCGGCCCACGTGCCTAAGGTTGCTGCTCTTTCCTCACCTCTTGCAAATCTCACGGGCGATAAAAAACACTGATAAACCCTCACTGAACCTATCACTCTCGTTGTTTAAGATTTCGAGGAGAATATGTGCCATCATACGGCAGGGAAGACGTGCATACCACGTACAGTCATTTGGGGTAACATCGGGCCAGGGATTTTTTTATATAACAATTTTGTGGCATTCAACCACTTTACAAACTTTAAGATTAACAAATTTATTCATTTATAACACAACCGTATTCTTAAATTCTGAAATACTTCATTTGAAATTAAACTAAGCTGGTGGTACAAAGTTTCCCTGACCGGTACAAAGTTACTCCAAATGACTGTATGTCTTCTAGTTGGCACCGCGAACCCAGGACTATCTGTTTGGTAAGTGACCGTTCTGTAATAAGATAATCTGCAGTTATTGTTTGTCCACGTGTCTATAGTAGTCAACAAGCATAGTAAATTGTGATAGTCATGCGATACGATAGACCGATTGGCTCAGTGGTTAACAGTCCTGCCCGACGGACCGAAGGTCACGGGTTCGGTTACCGGACTGGAGGCAAGTTATAGTTACCTCCCCGGGTTCAGGACTGGGTGCTGTGTGCCCCCCCCCCCACCAACTTCCTTATCTTCTGGAAGGCGGTTTTATTCTGGCATAGTCAAGCCTCATGTGTTCTCCCCGAGGTCCAAACCGACCCCCCGGATTGAAAACTTATCAACATGGCAATATGTATTGCAATACGATTTTGAAGTCTTGTTTTTTTCTTCTGGTAATCAAGTTGTATCTTCACGACACATGTATATAAACATGGTAGTATAAGTAATGACCTATGGAGTAACTAACTGTGCTAGTAGCTTTGATGCTCTGAACACCGTAATTTTGATGGCTGACGGTAAAATCTTGTTTTTACATTCACGATCTACCAAAACTGCTTTGAAGTGGTTTGACTGCTCTGTATGGGCTTCAAATTAACGTAAAGCAAACTATATCATGTTGGGAAGTCGGTAGGTGTTTATTGTATTCTTTTGAATAGTATGTATTTTTTACGTTTAAATTCTGTGCGAGTTATTCGTATATACATTTTTAGAAATATGGCTGGCTGGGCCAGCATAAAAAAGTACTGTAATAAATATTAATCTATGAGCCAGAGAGGTTGTTATTGTTTACACGCAGACGTAGCTGCTATACTAAGTATAGAGCGCAGGGAAATCATCATCATGCCATGTAAGGATGTCCGCCTGCTCGGAGCTGTTACTTCGCGTTCGAAGCCTGGAATCGCGTGAGCGCCAAGCCTGACACTTGCTCATCACTTGCGTCATCGCGTCTCCGTGCTAGGCTAATAGTGTTGCCGTCAGTATCTCGCCTGGACGTGACTAAAAGCGGCGGTGTTATCGTTTTATAATGCAGACAAAGGTGTGATATGTTTCTGAAGACGCGTGTGAACATTTGAATGTCGACCCGTCAGAAGCAATTATAAAAAAAAAAAAAAAAAATCATTCCATTGTGACCTCAAATGTAAACTTTCGAGTAAGGTGCGGCCTCTTCACTGCTATGTTTTTTTTTTCAGCAAGAGGCGAAATGATGGTTGTAATGAGACAAAATTCTAAGGAGTGCTTACGTTACTGTGCGTAGAAAGAAAATGTTATAATTTTTACTTTACACCTCACATGCCTATGGTGTTTAGGTTTTGTCTAAAATATCTAGGCCTAATGAAGTTGTGCTCGGAATAGGGTGACGGCTTTGCTAGATTAGGAGTTTAGTAAAAATTAATATGTGGTATTTTAGCTAAAATTCCGTATTAAAGTGCACCTTTGGGGAATTAATCTAATTTTTTTTTCGTGAATTTTTGATCTCATAAGCAGCTTTTCGTAAACAATCACGGCCTACGTTAACGTTTTAAACTTGCGTTTGACCACGGATCGTTTCTTAAATGTTTTTCATTTGTCGAGGTTAGAACCACTCCAAAATATTCGACACTCAACATTTGTACGGAACATGAAAATGTTGTTGATAGTTCCACTCCCCCCCCCCCCTTTTTTATCGTCACTATCTCTCTCTCTCTCTATCTATCTATCTATCTCTTTACCCTTTTGTAGCATATTCAAATTGAAACTAGATTCTAAACTGCTATGGCTGGTGGTTTATTTGTTGGCTTTACCTGCTTCGTTGTCCAAAGAGTAAAATTACTTGGCTGATAACAAGAGTGCGTGGGTTTGATTCTCCTGCTTCACCAGACACTTCATCTCTCAGGACAGTTTGAATTAATATAGTTCCAGGTGTACATGCATCAGTCAGCAAACTAGCCAGGAGTAATCACACTTGTTTATTATTATTTATTTAATAATTTTTTATGGCATATACCTCGTACTCAGGTGCCTTGTATGCCTAGTATTAATTGTCCCTTTCAATTTTTGCGACCGAATGTCGCCAACAGGGTTTATCTCGGTATTTTAGTATCCATCTGCGTGGTTAACTGTGCAGTTTTTTTGGTCGTAATGGGGAAGGAGGTGGGACATGGCTTTATACAATTTTTTTTTGCGCGCTGTTTAATTACTTCATGATTTCGCGACAGTAAATCAACTTAAAACCAAAAGTTTAGTTATCAATACATAAGTAACCCATAAAGTAAGAATATCATATGAAAAAAAAATACACGTTGCGACAACTAAGACAAAATAAAAGTATCAGTGTTTGCAAGGTTTATTAATGTTTGCTAGCTACTGCGACTGTCAACGTCACAAGTGTAAAGCACATACAGTGGACATGCGCAGCAATAGAGCGTCAAACGGGGTTGTGCAGACAGTTACATAGTCAGGCATGTACTACGTGCTATTTATATCATTAGTTGTCGAAGTTGCCTACTATCCCCTCTTCATTGGTATCCACATTTTCAAGTTTAAGTCGATATTCCCGGCGACGAGTCTACTGATACTGCAAATACTGGGATTGTACTAGAAATTTTTTTACCTACTGGAATATACCGGAATTAATGTTTTAATTCTAGATAATTTTTTTTTGTTATCTTCAGTAAATGAAAACTTACAATTGACTTCGTCAAATGGAATGTTAATTTTATTATTATCATCTTTTGCCATCGGATTTCCGCCATTTTTGGGGATAGTATAGCTGTACATATGCGTGTTATCGCTGATAACACGTGTGGTCTGCGAAACAGCAACGATTATGTGGTTCTGCATAATGTCCATCATCTGGCATCACAGTCGTGCTGGAAATGTAATATAAGTTTACTGAAATATACTTGTATTTCAGTTCTCCAAGTCACTTGACAACCTGTAAATATACTACGTTCCGTTTTATCTATCCTTACCACTCCAGCCAACTTTCAACACTTGTTCAATGTCATCTTGTATAATTTTTAGTTTTGCGAGTTGTGCACAGTAAAAACAAATATATGTGCGTGCAAAAGTTCTTGACAAAATAGTTTCCAAGTATTTTTTGTAAAACCACGAAAATTAGTGTAAAATTGACAGGAATTGCTTGGAGTTAAACATATGTGTTTATTTACTAACATTTTGTATGCTTGCAAACAAGTTTTGTATATTTATAAAAAAACATCTATTGTGCTCATAATCATTTATTACACTCGTCGCTCACAAATACAGGCGTTTGGTCGGTAAGGTAAGTTGGCTTTACATATCGTCAACAGCGAGGCCATTACAGGCGATGCCACACAACTTGGTACAATGACAGGAGCTGGGAGAGGAGTCGGCCATGGCCTTTGTTAAGGAATCATCACAACATTCGCCTGGAGTGATTTCTGGAAACCATAGAAAACTGATATCAGGATGGCCGGAGTCGGGGATGGAGTCCGTGTCCTCGGGAATCGAACCCGGGTCCTCCCAAATGCGATTCCAACGTGTTGTTGCGCTACCTCGCTCGATTATATGTATTTGGAAAAGTTAGACCACTTAAATAAACCCGCGACGATGTTGTGCCTAGACTGATAAATATCCTAACTTTAGTTTACACATTTTTTCTGGTAAAAGTACAACATATTTTTATTATGTGGAAGCCATACTTTCTTAGATTGAACTGCAGTTAACGTAATTTTCACGTGAGTTGTTACCTGCTTATAGGTTAGCGAAAAGAGTAACCCGTTCCTGAAATACAGGTTCTGCAGCTCATGAGTTTGATTTAGTTAGTAGGTATGTTGTAATACATGTAGATTGGGAAGTTGTTACCTAAAATATCGAACTTATTAAATTAGTTATTGTTGAAAAAAGAGTTTCAGTTCGCAGATTAGATCAATATACTTTGTTGTTTTGGACATTCTCTTTTTATGCATTTAGTTATTTATTTAGCGTACGCATTATTACATATCACCAACGAGCTATATAGTTAACATAGAGGGGCGGAAACGCTTCCAAAGTGAAGCCCAATTGAACAGTTGTTTTGACCCTAGAAAACATGGCGAACAGCAGTGTGGCCAACATTATGTTGAAAATCCGTCATATGTTCGCATAAAATCCGTTACTTTTATAGCTCCACTATATTCTAGGGTTAAAATACCACGTTCAATTGGGCTTCACCTCAGAGCCTTGGAGATTGCTGTTTCCGCCCCTCTATGTTTACTATATACCTCGTTGCATATCGCAGTCGCGCTTGAGATGGTTTAAATAAATTTGAATTAATTTTTATTGTGATCTGTGTTTGTCAGGAGATGTAGTGTAGGCCGCCGTTGCGCCAGTTCATTTATCGTTATTCCGCAAGGTACATAATGGTGAGGCGAACTGACTTTACACTTAGCGTTTAGTAAGACTTGGTCGCGAAGGATTTGTGTGTGCGTGTGTGTCTGTGTGTGTTCCCCAAGGCACAGAGTTTGCCGTGAAAGTTAATTGAGGATACCGACGCTCAGTCACGCGTAGACAGGATGGTTGGTCTGTAGATGCTACTTTTCTTTGCAAGTGAAAGTGTAACAACGTGAAAGACGGCAAGAAATTGTTCTGAAGGAATTAAGTGTGTTGGTCCCAGTCAACATTGCAGTTAATCTAGTCTCGACAAAGAAGGAAAAACAGTTGTAAAATGGTATCGGCTTTGTTGTGAATAAAATAATTTTGTTTTAATGAATTGCAAACTCATTGTTGGAGTGTACGCTATTATGTTATCTACTTGATGAAAGTGCAGCTTCTTTTAATAGGAATAAGAAGAAATACAGTAGTCTCACTCCTCCTTTCTCTTTCTCCTACCTCATTTTTCTCCCCTCTTTCATCTCTCTCAACGTCTCTCACATTTTTCTCCTCTGCCCCCTTCATTTCTCTGCTCTCATCTCTCTCCTATACAGTAATGATTGAAGTTGGGTATCCATAGTAGCCAGGTGGGTAAGAAAAGGCTGAATGTTAGTAATTAATACCGATATATTCGCATTTTGAGTAGTTTTGTAACATTTCAAGTTATCTAGTGTACTCTCCTGACGGCTCTGCACTGAGAAAAATATATTGTTGTAAGAACCAGATTTTAGTTCCTCCAATCATCAGTTATTGTTAACATAGTGACAGCTATCTGATTGGTTACAGTTACTATCTACATATGGTAAATGGAGATATTAATACCAACAAAACTGGTTATTTGTTGCCTTTACAGTTGCCTTTACAGAGTTGCTGGGTACTGTCAGCA
Organism: Medauroidea extradentata; assembly: GCA_003012365.1. Taxonomy (NCBI): domain Eukaryota; kingdom Metazoa; phylum Arthropoda; class Insecta; order Phasmatodea; family Phasmatidae; genus Medauroidea; species Medauroidea extradentata. Next base: position 176,181 of record PNEQ01077797.1, read on the forward strand.
ATGCTATTCCATAGAATTAACAATCTTTACTTGTTGCTCCTAATACCGCAGTATGGTAAATTTAACTATTATGTTTTGTTACTTTGACGGTACTGTGTAGTAATCCAGAAACGTAGTTTGATATTGTTAACAATCTGTTCTGTTGCCTTTACTGCGCTGTTTAGTATTCCCAGCAATTCAGTATAGTCATTTTAACAATATGTTCTGTTGCATTGAAAGTGCTCTGTAGTACTCCCAGCAATGTGCAATGGCAATTTTACAATCTGTTCTGTTGCTTTTACCATGTTGTGTAGTACCTCATCAATGCACAATTGTAGCTTTATCAATCTGTTTTGTTGCTTTTACAGAACTCTTTAGTACTCTCAGCAATGCAGAATTGTAATTTTTACAGTCTGTTCTGTTGGTTTTACGGAGTGTGTAGTACTCTACGCAATGCAGTACTGTAATTGTAACAATCTGTCCTGTTGCTTTTACGGAAATGTGTAGTACTCTCAGCAATGCAGAATTGTAATTTTAACAATCTGTCCTGTTGCTTTTACGGAGTGTGTAGTACTCTACGCAATGCAGTACTGTAATTGTAACAATCTGTTTTGTTGGTTTTACGGAAATGTGTAGTACTCTCAGCAATGCAGAATTGTAATTTTTACAGTCTGTTCTGTTGTTTTTACGGAACTTTGTAGTACTCTCAGCAATGCAGTATTGTAATTTTAACAATCCGTTCTGTTGCTTTTACGGTGCTGTGTAGTACTCCCAGCAATGCAGTATTGTAATATTAACAATCTGTTATGTTACCCTA